>OZ030009.1:117897613-117910113 GCA_964023405.1 Apodemus agrarius | reverse complement strand
AGATGCATGTGATGTGAGAATGCCACAGCTGCGGTTTGGTGCATACTCCATGCAGGGAACCAGAAGGAATACGGGAGTCCTGGGTATCGGGGAGTGAGGATGCCCACAAACCGTCCCATCCAACCAACACTTCTAGTGTTAATTGTGTCTCGGACGAGCCTTCCCAGTGCCCAGGGTCAGGCATTTGACTACTTTGTAAACTTGGTTTCTTTATCTATAAATCGAGGGAAAATCCTGTTGCGTTGACTTCACATTATAGCTATGGCCGTCCAGAGGAAAGAAGAAACTGCTAAGTATTCCAAGCCATCCCTTCTGATTAATATACCTACTGCAAGTGTATATACTAATTTCAGCTATTCCATTAACAGCTTTGGCTCCAAGTACGACTGTAATTCTAAATCGCTCTCTTCATCAGCCTTAATCTTTGGGAAACGCATGAGATGTCTAATGTGAAGTAATGAAAGATAAAAGACAATGAGGTTGGATTTATGATTATTTAACTGTACTGATTGTCTTAGAGATTAGCCACAACACTCATCACGTGTGCAGACAGGGAGACAGAGAGAGACAAAGACAGAGACTGAGACAGAGAGAATAAGGTGAAGTCATCACAAACACAGAGAGCTAGAAGGAAATTGAATGACCAGGATGCTTGATTTTGCTTATTTTTGCCTGCAGACGTCCCATGCTTGTGCAGGCAAGATGGAATTTGCAAGAAGACACTGGACCAAGTTTGCCAGAAGCAAAGACAGAGTGAGGACAACAGGCTTCCTTGAAACCAGAACACAGCATTCCAGGGCGAGGAGTGCAGAAAGCACCAGGGCTTGACATGTCACGGCTGTGCAGAAGAGCCGTTAGCTACCTCCCTTTGGTACTATTGCAAGACGGTGCTAGTTCTGTTTGCTCCTCCTACCCTGAGTCTAGTCTCCTGAGTAGAAGAGAGTTAATATTCAACAGAAGGAAAATATACAGTACCTGATGTGACCCTAGTATGCAAGTATCTCTAAAGAGCGTCTGTTTCAAACCGAGGGAGCGGCAAGTGCCAGCATGGAGGCACTCTAGACAATTCCCCTGTGGCTAGTGTCAAACATTCCTTAATAGTGACCAGTCTGAAGAGAGATGTCTGCGCAGACAAGCAGGATCTTTTTATAGCTAGCCGCTTCATAGCTTAGTTACTCTAATAGTGCCTTAAGGTCAACCCAAGTTGTCACGTCCTTTGACAAATAAGTGTATAAAAACCAGATTTCCTAACACACTAGAGTCATAGATTTAATTCATTTTTTTAAAAGATTTATTTTGCCGGGCGGTGGTGGCACACGCCTTTAATCCCAGCACTTGGGAGGCAGAGGCAGGCGGATTTCTGAGTTCCAGGCCAGCCTGGTCTTCAGAGTGAGTTCCAGGACAGCCAAGGCTGCACAGAGAAACCCTGTCTTCGAAAGATTTATTTTATTATATGTAAGTACACTGTAGCTGTCTTCAGACACTTCCAGAAGAGGGAGTCAGATCTCCTTACGGATGGTTGTGAGCCACCCTGTGGTTGCTGGGATTTGAACTCAGGACCTTTGGAAAAGCAGTCAGTGCCCTTAACCACTGAGCCATCTCTCCAGCCCCCATAGATTTAATTCATTGTCTTAACTCTTCTCTCTACCTTGTCCCCAGTTCAAACAACTAAAGGGGACACAGAGAATAATGAAGATTCAATTCCTATTTTTCACCTTGTCTTTGATCTACTTGAAGTTTCTGTTTCAGGATCCGGAGATGTCTTGGTCACTTTCCTCACTGCTGCAATGAAATACCTGGCAAAGGCAACTTCAGGAAGGACGGTTATCTTGGTTTACAGCGCTAGAGTCCAGCCCATTAGACAGTGGCAACACAAGGTGAGGATGCTGGCCGCATTGTATCCACAGCCAGGAAGCAGGGAGAGACAGAAGCTGGTGCTCGGCTTCCCTCCCCTCCCCCTCTTTAGATTCCGTACAAGACTCCAGCTCCGGGAATGAAGCGACCTACATTTAAGGTGGGCCTACTCTCCTCACTTAAACCTTTCTGGAAACACCTGTTGTGGAGCTGTTTCCTCCTTAAGTTAAAGTCTACCATCTTAGAGAAAAACTTTAAGATATAAAATAGAGAAGGGGGGCTGGGCGGTGGTGGCGCACGCCTGTAATCCCAGCACTTGGGAGGCAGACGCAGGCGGATTTCTGAGTTTGAGGTCAGCCTGGTCTACAGAGTGAGTTCCAGGACAGCCAGAACTACACAGAGAAACCCTGTCTCGAAAAAAAACAAAAACAAAAACAAAGAAACCAAACAAACAAAAATAGAGAAGGGGGTTATACTGAGGGGAAACAACGGCATGTTCTAGAGGAGAATGAGACGCTGTCCTGCAAGGAGGCTAGTTAGAGTTTGAAAACTGGTTGAGACAAGAAGTAAACAACTGAAAACCACTTCAGGAAGTCCCTGAAACTGACCAGATTCAATAGGTGTCTGCCCCCCCCCAGCCCCCCAGTTCTCCAACAGTGTATAAGCAGTAAGAACCGCGGTGAAAGATCTCAGACAAGCCTGACCCGGAAGAAGCAGAGACCAGCTGAATTGCCAGGAGCAACTAAGAAAGTGAACTGTGTGAAAGGTGCTCAGGCCAGCTGAGTCAGTCCAGATTGCTGATCTGCCTGTAGGCTGTGATTGTGCTCCAGGTCTTCAGCTGTGGTGAGCTGTCTGTCACACTGCGGCTTTGGCAATGTGACAGCTGTCTTTGAGTCATCTCTGCTCTCGTAAGCGACCTCTGACCCACATTCCGGGAGCATAGACGTTTGTTCACATTCTCCCCAGGTGTAGCACGGGGTCTCGCAACACTCCTCTCACAGGTGTGTCCAGCAGCTTGTCTCCTAAGCAGTTCTAGAGCTTTTCACGTAGGAAAACATGACCAATAGAAAAATGGATGTCTGTGGATGCCAGTCTCTCTGTTTCAGTTAATTTCTCATCATGCCACGAGAAAGCCTCTCAGAGGCTGACCTAGTCTCTCCCTTGCTCTTCTGGTTCAGTCTTTCTCCCCTGGAGGTGGTCATGTTCTTACCAGGCTTGCTAACTCAGCCCAGTTGGCTTCACAATGCCTATTAAAATTGATTGTTACTTCCCTGGACCCGGCCAGAGCCCAGCCTAACAGGTCTAGCTCCACCAAATGGTTCCCACTCGATTTTCATTCCTGGTTTAGTCCAGTTTACTACCATGTGGATGACACTAGATATAGTTCCTTCTTTTTGAGGCAGCCACTACCAAGTGAGTATACATTCTATGTGAGTATAGTCTCATTTATACTTGAAATACCACAAACCACTACCAGGAGGACAAACCAGTGTCTTTGTCATTAAGGGACTGTTGATATAGTAAATCATTGCTTCTTACATTTAACGGGTATGGGGTCATTGTCAAAATGCAGTTGCTTTCTTCCTAAATAATCTGAGGTGAGGCTTGATACCATAATTTTTAACAGTCAACCGGTTGATCACAATGTAATCATACTTGAAGTAGAACGTACTTAGGGAGCTGCACGGGCAGGGAGAGAGAGGTGAGTGTGGCCACACAGGGAAACTGTAGCTGAGAGCCAAGGGATGAACAAGAGTTGGTCAGAACTGAAGGATTCCATCTCTTGGGAGACACGGAGGGTAGCAGACGCAAAAGATAAACAAAGCGAAATGTTATTTCCATTTACCCAAGTCCCAAAACCTGAACTGAAGGGAGCATCTTACGGTGACTTATTGCCAGGGAGTATAATAAATTATTAGAGGCAATCGCTGGGCAACACATCCAAAATAGCTGGCTCTTCGGCACTAAGGTTCTCGGTGATGTCCAAGGATCCCATGCCCACACCTTTCCTCCATTAGTTAAGTGTAGTAAGCTCAAGGAGACCATGGAATCCAGAACAATGCTAACCAGTGCAGATAAAGAATTGTGTGGGCTGCTTTGAACTCTGACCCTGGTTCAATTCCTTTGCCAAACTGGGAAACACAAGAAGTCTTAGGAAGGTCAGGGCTGTGTCCCCTGACCCTTCATGGAACGGGACAGTATAGCTAAATTCAAGTATATTTGATGAAGGAAATGGGACAGGACATTCTGTTCACTTTTAGGTTTTTGTTCTTGCTTCGCATATGTATCAGGAACTCCAGGTGGTAAAATCTGTATAAGACCACCATGATCTTTGGAGGCCCCAGTATTAAATCTCTATTATGGATGTCGCGACACACAGGGAAAGGCCCAGAGTAAGACCTCAGTGCCAGGCAGGCTTGATAGTGCTTGACTGTAATCCTGGGACCCAGGAAGCAGAAGGAGGATGATTGTGGGTTCTAGGCTGTCATTGGCTACACTAGGTCTTTCTAGCCTAGTGAGACCCTGTCTCAAAAATTAAGCCATGGGATGGAGAGATTGCTCAGTGGGCTAGGGTGTTTGCTATACATGCATGAGGACCTAAGTTTGGAGCCCAGTACCGATGTGAGACAGGGATGGTATGAGCATGCAGGTGTCTGTGACCCCTGGACTGTGGGAGACTAAGGTGAGAGGATCAATAGGGTTTGCTGGCTACGCGCCTAGCGCCAGGTTCAGTGAAAGACCTTGTGTCAAGGGAATAATATGGTGAGTAATAAATAGTACATCGTGATCTGCCCTTTGCACACACACACATGTACCTGTTAGGATTCTGTCGAAGCTCCACCCCACAATTACCTGGCAACAGCCAGGTATGCCCCTTGCTACAGTTGCCTGGCAACAGCCTGGTAGACCTAGCATACTATTAAAAGGGATGCTCAGCCCCTCCTCTCTTTCTTGCTCTCTCTTTCTCTTACTCCCTCTTTACTCTCAGCCTCTCTCATGCCCCTCTTGGGCTCTCCTCCCCTCCCGCCTCTCTACACATGGTCAATGGCTGGCCTCCACTTCTCTACTCTCTCCCTGTCTCTGCCTCTCTCTGCCTCCACTACCCCTCTCAATTCCCATCCTCTGCCCTGAATAAACTCTACTCTATACCATGCCGGTGTATGTCTGGACCCTCGGGGGAAAGGGATGCCTTAGCATGGGCCCGCTGAGGCACCCCCTTCCCCCACACTGCCTTATACCATACTCTCTAAACCTCTTTCTCTTTTTTATGATCACAACACCTGTGAACACACATGTGCGAATATAAACAGATACTCACACACATTCATACTCTCTCTCTCTCCGTGCATAGACACATGCATGTACCACCATCATCACCCACAAAGGAAATAAAACCTAAACACCTGGTGTGGTTTACAGCTCTCAAGACAACTCGAGACAAACTATCTCAAAAGTCCAGTTAAACCAAGACAGTCAAAGTATTAATACAAGCCACCCTACAGCCACGCTGAGAAATATGTCTGTGGAGGAAGATGATCTCATAGCAGAAATCAGCTAAAATCCTAACACTACAGGGAAGAAGCATCAGAAAGAAGGCAGACTGTCTAAATAGTCTAATCACAGAGCAATTCACACTAACAAGCTGCTAAGCCTCATCTTAAAACCATTAAACAGAGTCATTTCTTAGAACCTAAACCGCAATTCATTTTCTTGGTCTGCTGTGGTACTTCGTTAGTAGGGACAAGAGTCTGAGCTTGGCACTGGAGAGTGAGGATGGGGGAAGGGATCGCAGAGATCCATAGCTGTTGCACGCATGGGAAGCTGAAGTCAGCCTTCTCTAGGAAGGGACTCAGTTCAAGGTCATGATCGGAAGCTTCATAATACTAACTCCGATGTTTGCCACTCAGGACAAGCACTCTTGCCAGGTTAAAACTAAACAACAAAACAAAACAAAACAACAAACAGAAAACTACCAAGGCCTTCACTAAGGATTATGGTGAACACCAAAGTCCATGGATGTCCTGGGTATGCTGAGCGTTAGGTCTAAGACGGCATGGGAAGATCAGAGCTTGCTGCTCAGGAATGATCCCAACAAGGCGTTCCAGAGCCTTCTGTTCTCGCAGTTTACTGAGGAGCCCTCCTGAGGGTGTTAGTTGTCTGGTCACAGGCTCCCAAAGCTGGTACTTAAACTTACCAGCCCTTTGCACCTCTCTGGGTTTAAGGAGACAGCTGTACTTCATGAACACCCGTGTGAGGCACAGCTTCACACAGTGGTGGCGCAGAACGAATGGCGAGCCTTCTGAGGCTCGCCCCTGCCTTCCCTGTCAGTCCCGCTGCTGCAAGTTCCCGGGCAGCCTTTCAGGAGCAGCTCGTGGACTTCCAGCCAAGGGGAGTGAGTCTCCACGGGGAGGAAGGCAAGCTGTTTCACCCACAGAATCCTGGTGGATGTGTGGAACGACCCCGCTGCACATACATCAACCAGGTCTGTGGACTTGTCTGAGTCTCGATTCTATGTCCTTTCCAGTTGCTATTTTTTTAAAAAAAAAAAATGCAAACAGGCTTGAAAACATGGAAACTATATCTCCATCTGTTATATAATCATCCCATTTTTTTTTTTTTTTTTACAGTTAAAAAGTGACTGAAGAGTTGAGGCTGAGGTAAAGGCAGACTGTGTCCAGGTGGAATTCAAAAGAGACGGAAAATTCCAGAGTGGCCATTGTGAAACTCAAAAGCTTGCTGAGCCACTTTTTTTTTTTTTTGCCTGCAGAGAATTTTTGTGGTTGTTAAGTAATTTTTTTCCCCCGTGAACACAGGCTAGTTAGCTCCTGGTCCTTAGCAAAACTAACCTTCTGAACTTTTCCTTCCACACCATTAACCGGGTGAGTTAGATTGGTGGTTGTTGAGCTGCCTTCCAGACTGCCAGTAAAAAGAGACTTTCCCAGTATAGGCTCAGATTTCAGCTGATCCTCTTAAACCCCCATAATTTGGCTAGGGCTAATTTAGCCATTCCTTAAAGAAGTTTCTGCAGTTGGGAATGGCTGAGCTTTTATAAAGATGGTAGAAAAACAGACTTCTTAAGGAAGACATTTTGTATTAAAAAAAAAAAAAAAAAAAACTAAGCTGGGCATGGTGGCGCACGCCTGTAATCCCAGCACTTGGGAGGCAGAGGCAGGCGGATTTCTGAGTTCGAGGCCAGCCTGGGCTACAGAGCGAATTCCAGGACAGCCAGGACTACACAGAGAAACCCTGTCTCAAAAAACCAAAAACCAAAAACCAAAAACCAAAAAAAAAAAAAAAAAAAAAAAAAAAACCCAAAAAACAAAGCAAACAAAAAAAAACTATGCTCCCCCCCCCCCCTTTAAACCTTGCAAGGGTAGTCTCTATTCTCCTAGGAGGTGATGCTAATTCACCCTAAAATTTAGAAATATGCAAACAAACCCAATGAGCCAGTCACATTCAGAGGATCAAACAAACTTAAACCAGCCGCATTATTTGTTTCACTGAACTAGAGCTGTACTGCGTGGGCCTATTTTGGTATTAAATCATATTCCCAACCTCTTTCCCAGTCGGCCGGATTACCAGAGCTGAGAGGACAGCGAGGAAGAAAACGGAGTCTCTGACAGGCGGAGTGCTTGGGAATCACAGATATCAGGGAGGGTCCATCCCGTCCAGAGGAGGGCCGTAAGCACTCTCTGGACAAACAAGGCCTCTCTTGGGAAGGCCTGCTTGACCTCCAGTGACCACAGAGCTGACGACCACAGAGAGAATACCAGGCCACCAAGAAATCCGGCTCAAAGAGCAAGGGCAGCACCGGTGGGGGCGCTGGCTCCACCCCTCCGCACCCTGCCCTCTCCAGGTCTGCTAGGTCTGCTGCCAGGGGGGGTGGGAAGCCCGGAATCTCGGGGTTCTGACATGCAAACCTCTAGAGACAGCCCCAGAGGGAGAAGAGAACATTTTTTTCCTAAATGACATCAAGCAGACGTAACTAAATTTATTCATTCAGGAAAGGTCAGTAGAGTCGAGCTTTTCCCATTTAAAGCTTGTACACGACCAATCAGCAGGAGAGACAAACACAATTCCCTTGCAGGAGATCTCAGGCTTGTTCCATATCCCCTCCCCCACCCTCCCATCCCCCACCCTCCCCATTCCCCCAGCTTGCAAACGCATCAGGCTGCTGAAGCACACTGACAGGGATGAGACCTTACAGTGTGGGCATCACAGAGTCCAGCCAGACACACTCCTGGGGTGCGGGGGGAAAAGAAAAGCCGTCTGGAAACAGAGGTAGTGGTTTCATATCCATTAGAAACGCGCTTCAGAAAAGCAGACAACGTCAGACAGCCAACGACTACCTTCAGAGAAAGAAGGCAGGGGTGTGAGAGGAGGAGAGAGAAATTAATTGAAGAGAAGGAGACAACCTGTTATTAACGGGGTCAAAGAGAAGCACGGGCAAGCATCCAAGGTCATTAATATGAAATACATTCTGAACATCCAGCCAGAGAGACGCTCTCTTAGGATGCTATAACCTGCCTCTTCCTTCCTTCCCCTCCTCTGCTGCCCCCTCCTTTGCCCCCCCCTTTCTCCTTCTCTTCCCCTTCTCCTCCCACACCCTCTCTCACGGAGTCTCCTTCCTGTGTAGTAGAGACAGTAAGAACTCCAGTGTGGGATCATGGCCCTGTGACAACCCAAAATAACCCGTAAAACTAAAAGTCTAATTAGCACTGCCATATTGGTAAAGCTTTTATTTTTTAAAAAAATTGATTGATTGATTTGTTGTGTGTGTGCACACACATGCAGATGTGCTCCACAACATGTGTGTAGAGATCAGAGGACAACTTTCAGGAGTTGCTTCTCTCCTGTCCACTTGTAGATCCTGGGGACTCAACCCTGATTGCCAGGCAGGGGAGTGCCTTCCTTTACCCAGTGAACCATCCTGCTTGCCCAAGCTGTAATTTGTGTCTACCCCTCCCATTCCCTCTTTGAGAGGGCAGTGTCTGTGAGGGCCACTTCAACAAGGTCACCCAGTGTTCACCACAAGGTCATTGTCAGTATGTCTCTGAATCTAAACTGAGTCTCAGCCGGGCTTACACCCCTGAACCCATGTCTCGGGCTCCGTAAGTGCTGTCACTGACAATCCTGGCCCTCAGTAGAGTGGCTAATCTCATCCCTTCCCCGCCAGAAACAGTCTGGGAAAAGAAGATTCATATGAGATTCAAGTCACAACTCCACACTGTCCCTGGAGAGGATCCAAGGTGTAGAAGTGTGTGTGTGTGGGGGGGGTGCGAGGGGGCAATCGTACAACTCCCAAGAATGAAGAAAAACAGGAATGGGGAAAGCGAGGTATTTTCCCAACTCTACTGAGAACAGAGATCACTCTCCAATTGCATTACATTCTCAATCTGTGCGGGACACAGAGAAAGAAGCCAGAGAACAGATTCAGTAAGATTTTTTTTTCCTCTTTGAGAAAATCGTCTTACCTTTAGAAAAGTTTTTTTTCTTTAAAAACAAAAAACGCAAAAAAAAAAAAAAAACCCAAACAGTTTTAATCAAACGTGGTGGTTTTCAATCGATCATCCCCAAAGCTTTCAATCAGATATCGCCTGTCTCCATCTTCCTCCACAGCTCCAAACACATTTTCCACCTAGGCCAGGCCTGAGCTATCGCTCCTGCCTTCACTCATCGTAGGCAGCAAAGGTGATTTTAAACTGAGACCCAGCCAGAAGTGAAGACGCACGGAGTGTGACCACTGCCAGGTAGATGTTCAGTGGACACGGCGATGCCAAGCTCGGCACACACATCAGGGATGCAAGGGCGGGGGACGTGGCACAGCAGGGGAGAGCCAGGCTTGGCAAAGGGTGCCCCAAACCCCAGCACTGGGGGTGCGGGGTGGGGAGACGGGAGACAAAAGGATTGCTAGAGCGTGCTTATTGATGGCCCGACTCCAGGTTCCATGGGAGAGCCTTATCTAAGATAATGAGGAGAGGGATGGAGCAAGACATGGTGCTCTGGTCTCTACTCTTACACACTGTACACAATGAGCATGCACACACACACACACACACACACACACACACACACACACAGAGAGAGAGAGAGAGAGAGAGAGAGAGAGAGAGAGGTACTAAAATATTAATGAATCAGAGACACATGGTAAGCCATTTCCCTGCTTTCAGCCTCTACCCCAAGGGAGAATCATTTCCCTTCATCCATCTCGGAGCCATGGATACTAGGTTGGCCTACAGACCACCACCCCTCCCCTTCAAGCTAATCAAGTCATAAGCATTTACCAGAAGCAAGCAGCCACGGGAGATGACACTGAATCGTCAAGACCTTTAGAGTCGCTGTGATTTATAGGAGAGAAGGAAGCCTTTCTGTGCACGCTGAAGGAACGTGGGAGCTCTAATTTATTTCGGGGTCCCAAGCTATAACGATAAACCTGCTATGCTACAAAACCACTGCCAAGCCGACCTTTGCGCAGCCCAAGGAGCTCAACAGACTTTCCTCAGCAAGGACGGGTTCTCCGCTGACCCCAGACCCCAGGCTCTTCCAGTTGAAGGACAGAGAAAGCCACAGGACCCAACAGCAGCTAATGTAGCTGTTAGAAATACCCAGAGCCTCAGATCTGGGGACTGGGCAAGGGCTGAAAGGCCAGAGCTCAGGGTTAACGCCTGCCATCTTTGAGGACGCCTGGGAGCTCTGTCATTTTCTGCTGACTCACGTTCTTGTTCTAGAAGTGGAGTGAGAAATCTTAGCTGGACTCTGTTGGACTATTAATTGGATCTGACCATCTATAAGAGAGTAAATGCCCCTGCCTCTGCCCCAGGCAGTGTTTTGTCATATTGTCTGAGCTGGTTTATCAATATCTTACTATTCCATAGTAGAGTGTGCTGCACGGTTTCCTTTGGCTCATATGACACTACTCTTTCTCGGTTTCTTTCTTTCTTTCTTTCTTTCTTTCTTTCTTTCTTTCTTTCTTCCTTCCTTCCTTCCTTCCTTCCTTTCTTTCTTTCTTTCTTTCTTTTCTTCTTTTTTTTTTTTTTTGGTTTTTCGGGACAGGGTTTCTCTGTGTACCTCCGGCTGTCTTGGAACTCACTCTGTAGACCAGGCTGGCCTTGAACTCAGAAATCTGCCTGCCTCTGCCTTCCAAGTACTGGGATTAATCTTTCTTGGTTTCTTGATAGGCCTGTCCAAACTTCCTTACTAAATTCCCCTTTCTCTATATGACACTACTCTTTCTCAGTTTCTTCTTTTCTTTCTTTCTTTCTTTCTTTCTTTCTTTCTTTCTTTCTTTCCTTCCTTCCTTCCTTCCTTCCTTCCTTCCTTCCTTCCTCCTTCCTCCCTCCCTCCCTCCCTCCCTCTCTCTCTCTCTCTCTCTCTCTCTCTCTCTTTCTTTCTTTTGGTTTTTTTCGAGACAGGGTTTCTTTGTATAGCCCTGGCTGTCCTGGAACTCACTCTGTAGACCAGGTTGGCCTCAAACTCAGAAATCCGCCTGCCTCTGCCTCTGCCTCCCAAGTACTGGGATTAAAGGCGTGCGCCACCACCTCCCAGCTCTTTCTCGGTTTCTTGAGAGGCCTGTCCAAACTTCCTTACTAAATTCCCCTTTCTCTACTCCACCATTAAATGTGTAGTTCCCCAAGATTTCTGTTTCTAGATCCTCTGTTTTAGAAAAAATATTTTCATTGAAATAGAATGACATTCCTTTACCCTTTCCTCCTCTCAGCTGACCCAGCTACCCTCCCTCCCACTTCTCCCATCCCCCACACCCTCAAGTTGATAGCCTATTTCCTTTGATTATTATTGTTATATATATAATATATATATTTATATATATATGCATATACATATCTGTGTATATATATAGACATATTGCAGTGTTCACCGAGCCATACAAGCTGGGGTGTACCCACGGGCACCAGGCTCCCCACAATCCATTGTCCTCTGCATTGTGTGAAGTTGGGGTTTTCTGTGACGCAGACACTCCTTTTATTCACTACATTCCTCCAGTGGTCTCAGCCGTATACCCGATGGACACTACACCAGCCAAGACCTGTGTTCTGAGTGCCAGCCTTATGTGTCAACATAATTGAATGTGCTACGGTTTGAACTTGGGAGTGGTAGGAATAACGAGGGGTGGAGAAAGAGCATGCGGAAAGATGGGGTGACTAGAATCTGGGGTGTAGGGTCAGGTGCTTCAGAGAAATACCCAGGAGCCTGCACAAGAAAGGTTCACTAGGTCAGGACAAAGGATTAGGATTTTATTATGGCTGCCACGGGAATACACTCAAGGTGTTTGCTTTTATTAGAAAATTAATATGATCTGATTTATGTATAAAAAGAATATAATTATTGGTTGTGTAGAAAATTGGCCAATGAGTTATATGCCCCTCTTGGCATTAAGCCTTTTAGAGTCTCACAGACATTTATGTAGGAGAATAAAATAGATCTGACATTGAAAATGTTGCCTTTACTAAAGCATCCCCTGCCTTTAGTTCCTCTTGGCATTTTCAAGCCAGTGGTAGCAACAGGTCTTATTCCCCATCTTTACCAGAGAGTAAAAGGACAGACACTGGTTTCAACTTTCTTTATATGTAATCTAGTGAGGTTCAAAGACTCTCCTAGGTATGGTCCATTTCATGGATGTGTAAAAA
>OZ030009.1:117787613-117892613 GCA_964023405.1 Apodemus agrarius | reverse complement strand
GTCCTCTGGAAGTGTCATGCCCAATTTTCTGAGGAACCGCCAGACTGATTTCCAGAGCGGTTGTACCATCTTGCAATCCCACCAACAGTGGAGGAGTGTTCTTCTTTCTCCACATCCTCGCCAGCACCTGTTGTCTCCTGAATTTTTAATCTTAGCCATTCTGACTGGTGTGAGGTGGAATCTCAGGGTTGTTTTGATTTGCATTTCCCTGATGACTAATGATGTTGAACATCTCTTAAGGTGTTTTTCAGCCATCTGAATTTCTTCTGGTGACAATTCTTTGTTTAGCTCTGTACCCCATTTTTTAATAGGGTTATTTGGTTCTTTGGGGTCTAATTTCTTGAGTTCTTTGTATATATTGGATATTAGCCCTCTGTTGGATGTGGGGTTGGTGAAGATCTTTTCCCAATCTGTTGGTTGCCATTTTGTCCTTCTGACAGTGTCCTTTGCCTTACAGAAACTTTGTAATTTTATGAGGTCCCATTTGTCAATTCTTGATATTAGAGGATAAGCTATTGGTGTTCTGTTCAGGAACTTTCCCCCTGTGCCCATTTATAACAGGAACTTCAAGTCCTTGAAGAAAGAAATAGAAGAAGGCCTCAGAAGATGGAAAAATATTTCTTGCTCTTGGATTGGCAGGATCAATATAGTAAAAATGGCCATCTTGCCAAAAACAATATACAGATTCGATGCAATCCCCTTCAAAATCCCAATTCAATTCTTCATAGATCTAGAAAGAGCAATTCTCAAATTCATCTGGAGTAACAAAAAACCCAGGATAGCTAAACTATTCTCAACAATAAAAGGACTTCTAGGGGAATCAATATCCCTGACCTCAAGCAGTACTACAGAGCAATTGTGTTAAAAACTGCATGGTATTGGTACAGCAACAGGCAAGTAGATCAATGGAATAGGATTGAAGACCCAGAAATGAACCCACAGACTTATGGTCACTTGATCTTTGATAAAGGAGCTACAACCATCCAGTGGAAAAAAGATAGCCTTTTCAACAAATGGTGCTGATTTTCACATTTCTGATCTCTGACTAAGTAGGTGAAGTTAGTCCAGCCTGGCACATTCAGTCCTTAATGTCCTTTCTCCAGATAACCTAATGTACACCTCCTCAGTTGCCTCAAGGACTAAGCACTACAATTTCAAGACTTATCATCTCTTTTGTTTTTGTTTTTTTAAATAGAAAAATGACTTTTCTTTTTTTCTTTGTTTTTTTCTCTTTTTTCTTTCTTTTCTTCTCTCTCTCTCTCTCTTTCTTTCTTTTTTCTTTTTTTGGTTTTTTTTCGAGACAGGGTTTTTCTGTGTAGCCCTGGCTGGCCTGGAACTCACTGTGTAGACCAGGCTGGCCTCAAACTCAGAAATCTGCCTGCCTCTGCCTCCCAAGTGCTGGGATTAAAGGCGTGTGCCACCACTGCCCGGAGGAAAATGACTTTTCAATCTGAGTTTAGTATATGCTTTCTGGTCATGACCAGAATTATGTCAATTTGTTTGTCATAAGAGTCCGCTATACTTTGGGGGTGCCAATATATGTATGTGTGGTCTTCTTCCCGAGTTGTCGATGACCATTCTTTAAAAGCAGAAACTGGCTGGGCGGTGGTGGCACACGCCTGTAATCCCAGCACTTGGGAGGCAGAGGCAGGCGGATTTCTGAGTTTGAGGCCAGCCTGGTCTACAGAGTGAGTTTCAGGACAGCCAGGGCTACACAGAGAAACCCTCAGAAAACCAAAAAAAGAAGAAAAAAAAAAAGAAAGAAAGAAAGAAAAAAAAAAAGCAGAAACTGTATGTGTCTAGATACTGCTGATCAATGATAGCATTCTCCGACCCCCGAGTCTCATGCTAGAAAGGCACACCATAATTCCTCTCCCCCCCAACTGGGAAAGGGGAAAGCCTTTGGAATGTAAACATAGAATATAGAAAATAAAAATTAAAAAAAAAAAAGAAAGGCACACCATAATACTTTAAGAGAACAACGCCTCTGTAAGATGTCCTACATGCCTTGCAACCCTGGATCTAATTTCTGGTGAATGGAAGCGCCCACCTGCCTTTGCCTGTTCTCATCTTTAGGGGTATGAGAGGAAAAAGCATAAGCTACAGCACAGTCACGTGATTTCCTCAACCTCTTCATCTTCCATGGGGGAACTTGAATATCTGGAGAGAAGAGGTGAATTCTTTCAAGATGATCATGAAGGTCTTTCTATGAGGGCATTCATACTTTAGAGACATACGTGGAAAAGTGGATCTAAAATTCCCAGATAGAAAAGCAATGCCTTCCCCTTCCTCAGTCCTTATTAGTTTCAGAAGACAGGAGGAGACAGATACTGCTTGGATCCCATTTATTTTTAAGCCACTGTTGTTGTTTTGTTGATGTTGATGTTGTTGTTGTTGTTGTGGTGGTGGTGGTGGTGGTGGTGGTGGTGGTGGTGGTAGTGGTTTTTGTTTGTTTGTTTTTGATTTTGAAAAAAGGAAGTTATAATATTCTAATCAGAAGCTTTGTAGTTAGGCAAGTCTGGATTTTAAGTCCTGGTCAACCATTTCCTACAAAGGCAACTTTGTAAAGAAACATATATGTTTCTTCATTTGAAATGGGGACAAGGATAGTAGTTAACTAAGGCTGCTATGAAGATTAATACACACACACACACACACACACACACACACACACACAGAGAGAGAGAGAGAGAGAGAGAGAGAGAGAGAGAGAGAGAGATGCTTAGCACACCAATGAGCCAAGACTGAGAGTAAATTCAAGTTAACGGCATTATTATTCTGTTGTAAGACTTGAAATTCCTGCCTTACATAAGACTGGACTACCCTTCTACATTCAGTGGATATTGATGTTTCGAGGAAACGATAGCCTAATGGATGTGAAAGGGTTTTCCCCCTCAGACTACTGTAATGGTGACACACTCATTTTTTTTTACTTCAGTTTGAAAAGAAATATGAAGAGAAAAATGTAGGCAAAACTTCCTTAATAACTCAGCAGCATGATCTGCAGTAAGAGTCTTACCTTGTTACGTCACCTGAGAAGGAAGTGAAGGTAAAATTTACTCAGCGCTTAACTCTCTATCCCTAAGTGCTTAGCGTGTGCCACGTCTTACAGTGTTACAAAGAGCGTATCACCCATCTCGCTCCTTCTCCAGAGGAGGAGGAAGGCTTAGAGACGCTGAGGTCTCATAACACATGAGGAAAGGAGATCCCAGGATGAAAGGCGAGCCCCTAACCTGTCCGGCTAGTCTGGAAAACCAAAGGGAACACACCCCGTGCGTGGACGGCTACAGCCCACAGATGGTTTCCTAGGGAGCTGGTATCTGTTGTCAAATTATTTGCTCATCTTTCTCCCCAGAGACATGCAAAGGCAGCTGCCCTCAGAGTAGGCCTTTTTTTTTTGTTTCCACTGAGAGAGCCAAAGATGGATGGTGTATCTGAAGGCCATAACAGGTAAACACAGCGACAATAATCAACAGTTCCGGATCCTCCCTGGGCTCCTGGTGGCTGGGGCGGTCTTGGTAACTGAGGTGATATGGAAGGCAGTCATTCTCAGGTATCAAGGTGCTTGGGTCACATGGTGCTGTCATTAGGGATTAAGGTTCTGTCCCTTCTTTGGGACTAGAAGCCAGGGAGGAGCAGCTGCTGCCCAGATCTACAGAACACAGGAAATGGGAAACAAACGGAAAGGCTGACTCCTGGCAGGAACTTCTCCCATGATTCCTCAGTTTACTCCACTGCTGGTCACCTGGGCTGGATGCTGAGAAAGGCCTGTGTTTCTTCAGAACTAACAGCTTCAGTTCACCCCATCTTAAAGACACACATCCTCATTTCTAAAGTCACGATCAATTAAACATGATGCTCAAAGAACTCTGCATACTGAAAGAATTCTTGACCAACGCTTCTTTCATTATTAAACTTAGAAATGAATATAGCTTGCTGGGCGGTGGTGGCGCACACCTTTAATCCCAGCACTTGGGAGGCAGAGGCAGGCGGATTTCTGAGTTCAAGGCCAGCCTGGTCTACAGAGTGAGTTCAAGGACAGCCAGGACTACACAGAGAAACCGTGTCTCGAAAAACAAAGGAGGAGGAGAAGAAGAGGAAGAGGAAGAGGAGGAGGAGGAGGAGGAGGAGGAGGAAGAGGAAGAGGAAGAGGAAGAGGAAGAGGAAGAGGAAGAAGAAGAAGAAGAAGAAGAAGAAGAAGAAGAAGAAGAAGAAGAAGAAGAAGAAGAAGAAGAATAGCTCAGCTAGTGAAAAAGTCTTATTACAAAGCCTGGCCTCTTGAGTTTGATCTTAGGAACCCAAATGATGGAAGGAGGCAAACCAGTTAGTTGACCTCTGACCTCCACAGATGTGCCATGCCACACACATGCCAGCAGCCACTCACAAATAATAAATTTAAAAAGAAATGAAAATATTAGCTGAGTCACAAAATAAACGCCACCTCCTCAGTTTTCAGGGCCGCCTCTTTCCTGCCAATCATTTCAGATCTTCATGGGACTAATTCTTTCCCTTGTGTGCGACGTTGTGGAGCGTGTTCTGTTGGCGGCTGCCTCCTGTAACAAGGACTGAGGTAGGGCGGCCGTGAACTGGCTCGTGCTGTTTGGTAGTGGACGTTCCTGCTTCAGGCCGTGAACGCCAAGTGTGGTCATCCTGTCTCACAGATGTTTGCCTTTCCTTCTCCTGGTTCTGCAACTGTGTGGCCAAAGGCTTGAGAGAATTGAGGAGCTCTCACCCTGTGCTCTCTCACCCCAATTTACCCCATTGACCATTTGATCGCCGAGACTGTGTGGTATCCAGGAAACTAACTTTCAAGTGTACCTTCTCCGTGTCCCAACACCGTGTGCGGCTGTTTAATCAGGCAGCGTGCGACTGAATACCCACAATAGTTCTGTGAAAGGGGGTGCTCTTATGGATGTTTTCCAGAGGAGGGAGCAGCCTCAGAGAGATTTGGCATTGGCTAGTAAAGGTTGCTAACTAACATTCGGACAGCTCATTCCCAAATTCCCACAGCATCCTTTCACCAGAAGACTTGAGGGAAACTTGATCACATTTTACCAATTATCAGTTAGGGCTTGAGCACTGGCAAGGCCTCCCCTGCAAAGGCCCTCAAATTTAACACATCCCAGCATATGCCAGGTGTTCAGAACACAGATCACGTGAACGTTGTTGCATGTGGAAGTCTGAGGCAGGATGGCATCCTATAAGCCTCTATATACTATGTAAGGGACAGGATTCTGAATACAGGTGATGAGCAGAGGGATGGCCTTTGGAGTCAGGGCCCTGCCGATGCTCCTTCAAATGTCAGGCTGGCCCGCCCTTCCCCCACCCCCACTCCGCAACACAGCCTCCCTTATGCCATGGCTCCCACTAGCAGCGAGCAATGGGGCAAATGCAGCAGCTGTGCATATACCCACTCAGTTATGGCCTGAGTGTCCAGTGTCTGAGTATCACATATCCCGGTTCCCTTCCCAGCTGGTGCCGAGATGTAGCGGAGTGTCACCTGAGACACGCCCATTAAAATTACATAGCACAGGTAATGGAGAGAGCTTGGCGCAGGCCTGGTAATTAGCCTCCTCCCTCCAGGGTGGTCTCAGGGCTCTCTGGGTTCCCTCTCTCCACATCTCTTCCTCGCAGCCTCTTAGCACACCAGGAGCGCTTTTCGGAGGTATCTCTCGGATTTGTCGAGTGGGGGTGGTTATTTAACACTGTCCTCATTAACTCAGTCACCAAGTGGCCCGCAGTATTGGGTTCACCACATGGGGAAAGGGACTTGTAACTCTCCACAACAGACCATCAGTTCTAGAATGGCTGGCGGCCAGTCGAAGCAGAGTGCATTCAGCTGTCTCTGCGTGGTGTCCAAGAACAAACAACTGAACAAACTTGGGTGGCCCAGAATGCACAGGAGGCAACATATAACCTCAGTCTAATCTGCGCTAGGCACAGGGCTGTCTTCAGATCTCTCCTGGGACTGGTCATTCTGTCCCTGGGCATCCCATAGTCAGGAGTAAGCCAAGAATGTTGCTGATTCTTTCGGGAAAGAACCCTACAGACAGGAGACGTGGGTTTTGAGGTTGGGGGACGACAAGCTACCCCAAATGTGTTCTATGTTGCTTTTATGAATGACTGTGCAAGTAAGTAACTTAATGCTTCTGAGTTATATCAAATGGCAGTCTACGCTGTCCCTTATGCGGTTTCCCAGGTTAAGGACAGCGTACAGCAGGAGCAGTATGTATTCTGGAAACGGCAGCTTTCATGCCAGTCCTCTCAACTAGTAAATTCTTAGGGAGCAAAAACAGTGTACCAGATCCCAAAGGTAAATCCTGTTGCCAAAGCTCTGGGAACACTAGCCCATCCACAAGGCCAGGGGGGTGGGGATTCAGCTCTTGGCAGCAGTGATTAGCCAGGAAAACAGAAACCAAGCCAACAGCCACAGGCATGCTTGGTCAGTACTTTCCCCTCCCGCAGAGATGCAATCAGAGGTGTCTGGCTTAGCTCTGGCTTTAACCAGTGGCCTATCCCGGGTGTGACTCCTGGGCTAGCCTGCACACACCTTCTGCTGAGGTTAACTAACAGGACTCTAAACATGGGCAGATTTAATGCTGAGTTTCCTGGAAATCAAGTGGGAGATCCAGACTTGTGGTCATTTCTCTAAAGGCTTACGTGCTCTTCCCTGAAGCCAGGAGTCACTCTTAACTCCTGAAGTTTTCCCCAAGCCTTTAAAAGATGCCCCGAGGTACTCATGATCCTCCACCATAGCCACAAAGATGGACAGAAACTATAAATCTTGCCGAGTCTATAAATTGTATTACTGCTCTTGCAGATATTGTTTGCGAATTGTCTAGTAATTTCCATGAGTATGGTTGATAGTTCAGAGGGGGGAGGGGAGGGGAGGAAAGGGGGGAGGACTAGAGCTGAAAAGGGGGGCAGTGGAGCTGACTAGCACTGTGTATCGTCAGTATTTTTAATGTCCCAGGTTCTAACGTGATAACCCTCTCTTGCCTCATTTGATTCTTAAAACAACCTCATGAGGTCAGAAATATAACCTTGGTTTACAAACAGAGAAAAGGGAATTTAGAAATAACTACACTGCAACTTGTAAGTAGCAGAACTAGCTGATTAAACCCAAAGAGGACCTTTCTCCACACTGCAAACACATCTCATCCACATACATATATTGTCTGTTTCATAGAGACTTACATTTAGATTTAGGTCAGACATACAATATAGAAATAGGAAATAAAAGGTTAAAATTTCAATGTTGATCATAAGTTTTAACTTCTCAAATCCTGACTCTAAGATGCCCTTTCCTGTGAATAATTTTACTTATTTATGTCTTGGTGGTTTGGAAGACGATGAAATCAGATGTAGAAACTGAACATGACCATGGTGGTCTGTGCCTATAATCCCAGCAGTCAGAGAAGGCAAGAGGATCATGAGTTTCAGGCTAGCCTGAGCTGTGTAATAAGTTCAGAACTAGCCTGATGTACATAGTGGGACTGGTTCAGACAATCTGAAGGTGGGGGAATGCAGCCCGTTGGGAGAATGCTTGCCTAATATCCTGAGTTGGATCCTCAGCACTGAAAAAAAATAGAGATATAGCCTCGTGAAAAGGGTGGTCAAAGGGATACAACTACTTCCACGATGCACTTAATAAAATATGCAGGATGATTTAGAATAACTGGACATCTGGGTGTTATGTAAATGGCTCAAGGATAGGGACTCTGTCTGCACACACCAAGCACTCACTGAACGGATGAGCGGATGAGTAAGGGCGATTGGCAGTCACAGGTCATTGTGGACCAAAGACGGGTTGGTCTGTGTCCAGTCTCAGAATGGAGCACAGGGCAGCTGCAGAAACTGAATGCGTTTTCCAGACATTTCGGTGCCTTTTTTTTTTTTTTTTTTTAAAGGAACAAGGGCCAGTCTTTTTTTTTTTTTTTTTTCCAAGACAGGGTTTCTCTGTATAGCCCTGGCTGTCCTGGAACTCACTCTGTAGACCAGACTGGCCTCGAACTCAGAAATCCGTCTGCCTCTGCCTCCCAGAGGGGCCAGTCATTTTTAAT
This sequence comes from Apodemus agrarius, assembly GCA_964023405.1. Lineage (NCBI taxonomy): Eukaryota > Metazoa > Chordata > Mammalia > Rodentia > Muridae > Apodemus > Apodemus agrarius. The sequence goes on along the minus strand of OZ030009.1, from coordinate 117,884,550 downwards.
TAAAAATAAAAACAACAATAACAACAACAAACCAGACTTTGGACATTTTCTCCATCCTAATCCTCCTCATACAAGCTGTCTCTCGCAAATCCTCCAGCATGTGCACTAGTGATACCCCCTCTGAATGACACCGTATGGACCGTGAATAGGCTTTGGCTGCTGCTGTAGTCCACACTGACTCCTAAATTAAGTATCGTCTGTGCGGTCCAGAGAAAGCCCCATAGGCGCCTAGCTGCTAGAATGTCACAGCCACTGCATTAAGCTGTTGCAAGAACTAAGGAAGATTAGCAGTGGCAGCAACAGTGCAGGCATTCAGCAGGCTCTGCAGACAGTGAGTTTGCTTTTCCCTAACGCTCACTAATCTTCCCTGCTGACTCCCCATTCGTTCCAAAACTGTCAGTGCGGGTGAGATCATAGAATTGTGTCTTGCCTATTCTTACCTCCTCTTCAAAGACTGTTTCAAAACACACGAGTCAGAAAGGTCCTAAGTCCTCTCTCTCTCTCTCTCTCTCTCTCTCTCTCTGAATATCAGATCTACAATGTTCCGTCCAGTTATATAACAGAAAGGCAGGGAAGTTGGAACTAGAACAGAGAAGACATTTTTGTAATTAGGCAGCGGTATTTTTTTTTAAGTCTGCGGCTTTCTGTTTTCTGTTTTGGATGTGTCTTTGAAAGAGGCAGAATCAAAGGGTAGGTGGTCCTTGCCTCCGCAGTCACTGCTGTTCTAAAGCTTTCAGCAGAGACATCAGCCGGGCTTCTACCAAGGGAAGCCAGAAAAGAGTTCAAGGGAGCGGGGAGGGAGGGAGGGGACCGCGGCTTTCGAGAGGCCACATCTGTTTGTGTTCTCCCATCTGAGGAAGCTTGACTTCTGGCATGGCACGGGCTCCTAGTTAAACTTGCATCGAGCAACAGATGAAAGGCTTTCTTCCATGTTTCAGCGGTGGAGATCAACAGCTGTTTATATACTGTAATACCTGACCAAGGGTGTGAACGTCACATCTGTCTGCACTTTCCGGTTCTATGTCCTTGGATCACAGTGGGGGAGGAGGTTAAATTTGAACCCACCTCAGTTCCCAGGCAGGAACGCTGACCTAGGCCCAGGATTCCAATTCTAAGCAGATTTCCCTGTTTCTTGGCCTCCCGGGATCTATGGTTGGCCTAAATTTCTTTTATTTTATCCTGACACACATTTTGATCATTTCTCGGAGACTGACTCATGAGGGCACGAAGATCAAAACCCGGGAAAAGTAGGATGGACTTGGGGGGAGGATGAAGGGGAAAGTGGGGTGCACTGGAGAACGTGCTCCTAACATAGGCGCTTTTTAAAAGAAAGCACCGAGAACACCAGAGAACAAAGCACAGAGAAGCAGGAAGCAGATGAACTCTCTTGATGGTGGATGCTGGAACTTTTCACTGTCTCCTAATAAGATGTGTTAGATAAGTTAGAGAAAATGAAGCCAGGCTGGAGAAAGCTTGCCTTGCAAGTGTGGGAACTGATTTTGATCTCCAGAATACATGTCAAACCAAAACCAACCAACCAACTAACCAGCCAACCAACCAACCAACCAACCAGCCAGCCAGCCAGCCAGCCAACCAACCAACTAACCAACAACCAACCAACCAGCCAACCAACCAACCAACCAACCAACCAACCAACCAACCAATCAGCCAGCCAGCCAGCCAATCAACCAACCAACCAACCAACCAATCAACCAACCAACCAGAACTGAGTGGTGGCATAAGCTTATAATCCTGGCGCTGGGGAGACAAAGATGAGTGTCTACTTGTAGCTCATTTGTCCAACTTACCTGGTAAGTTCCAGGTCAAAAGGGATCCTGTGTAAAAGGTGAACAGCAGCTGAAGAGTGATGACTCAGGTTGTCCTATAACATGTATACACACACACACACACACACACACACACACAAAAGAAAAGAAGCTTTGTGAAAACAAGTGCTGGGCAAATCCAGAAGTGGGAACATCTCTGCACTGAATAAAAGCACCAAGCAAAGTTCGAGCTTTACAAAGATGACTTTCCAGTTACTAATCCATCCAGCATCATGGTGCTTTAGAATTCACTTATTCCTGAGATACTCTGATAGGACCTATTCTATAGCTTTATAGAGGTTATACTACAGGCATGGAAACACACACACACACACACACACACACACACACACACACATTGGTGTCTGATCAGGAGGACCTCAAAGGAAACATACAAAAATCATGAGCAGAAGAGAAAGTGTACTATGTGAGAAGCAAGTTGTTTCTCAGGAAGGAAAAGCATTACAAATGGTTACAATAGAAGAATGGCAGGACTTTTTAAACAGAAGGCTCATAAGGAATTCAAACTGTTCAGTGGTACGAAGATGATTCAAACAGTGAACAAATGACTTGAGTGCGTGTCCTGGATAGGGTGAACATTGCTATGAGGTAACGCCATGACCCAACATTGAGAAAGAAAAAGTTTTGGCTTAGATTTCCACATTATAGTCCATCATTGAAAGAAGGCATGGCAGGAACCTAAACAGGAGGTGATGCAGAGGCCATGGAGGGGTGCTGCTTGCTGGCTTGCTGCTATGGCTTGCTCCGCCTGCTTTCTTTCAGAACCGAAGACCACCATCTCAGGGATGGCACCACCTACAATGGGTTGAGTCCTCTGCCATTGATCACCAAGGAAACGGCCCACAGGCTTTCCTACAGCTAGATCTTATGGTGGCATTTCCTCAACCTCTGTCGTTTCTGAGGACTCTAGCTTGTGTTGAGCTGACATAAAACTATCCAGCACAATTGTCAGCCTTACCCGCAAACATCACTGTTTAACCATAACCTCTCTTTTCTAGTTTATCCCCTAAATCACACATTAATAAATACGATGATATAAAACATTTCAAGTTTTAAAAGTCCGGTAGTCTTTAAATATCTTTAAAACATGTAGACTCTTTTTTTTTTTTTAAAGCAAAGTCTCTAAAACTCCAAAATCACTTTAGAAGTTTAAAGTCTCTCAAATTGTGGGTTCCTATAAAATGAAAAGCTTAATACTTTCTTACTTCAAGAGGGGAGAACCAGGGAATAGTGAGCATCTGAACAAAGCCAAAGCAAACTCAAACTGTATAAATAACTCAGTGTCCAGTGTCTGGGACCCACTCACAATCTTCTGAGCTCATCCGAAGGGCTCTGATCCCTGCAGCACATACATATTATCTCCTAGGCTCAGACCAGCTTTATTTTTCTTTATTTGATATATTCTTTATTTACATTTCAAATGATTTCCCCTTTCCTGGATCTCCCCCTTCCCGGAAGTCCCATAAGCCCTCTTCCCTCCCCCGTTCCCCAATCCACCCCTTCCCGCTTCCCTGTCCTGGTATTCCCCTACACTGCTACACTGGACTAGGGGCCTCTCCTTCCTTCTTCTTGGGCTTTATTTGATATGTGAATTGTGTCTTAGTTATTCCAAGCTTCTAGGCTAATATCCACTTATCAATGATTGCATACCATGAGTGTTCTTTTGAGACTGGGTTACCTCACTTAGGATGATATTCTCCAGTTCCATCCATTTGTTTAAGAATTTCATGAATTCCTTGTTTTTAATGGCTGAATAGTACTCCATTGTGTATATATATACCACATTTTCTGTATCCATTCCTCCGTTGAGGGACATTTGGGTTCTTTCCAGCTTCTGGCTATCATAAATAGGGCTGCTATGAACATAGTGGAGCATGTATCCTTATTACATGCTGGGGAATCCTCTGGGTATATGCCCAGGAGTGGTATAGCTGGGTCCTCCAGTAGTATCATTCCCAGTTTTCTGAGGAACCGCCAGACTGATTTCCAGAGTGGTTGTACCAGCTTGCAACCCCACCAGCAGTGGAGAAGTGTTCCTCTTTCTCCACATCCTTGCCAACACCTGCTGTCTCCTAAGTTTTTGATCTTAGCCATTCTAACTGGTGTGAGGTGAAATCTCAGGGTTGTTTTGATTTGCATTTCCCCAATGACTAAGGATGTTGAACATTTCTTTAGGTGCTTCTCCGCCATTTGATATTCCTTAGGTGAAAATTCTTTGTTTAGCTCTGTACCCCATTTTTTAATGGGGTTATTTGGCTCTCTGGAGTCTACCTTCTTGAGTTCTTTGTATATCTTGGATATAAGCCCTCTGTCGAATGGAGGGTTGGTGAAAATCTTTTCCCAATTTGTTGGTTGCCGTTTTTCAGACCAGCTTTAATCCAACAAATGGGTGTCTGGTGGTTATCCCATGGTACTAGCATCTACAAAATGCTGGCATTTTCTGCTGCAACTGGGTTCTTTCTGGGGTCAAAGTGGTTCTGCACTTTCACCAATAGCTTCTCCTGGGTTCTCTTCAGGGACTCCAGCTTGGCCACATAGTGCCAACACCTCAGCAGCTTTCCATGGCCCCGTCATGCCTTCAAAACCAGAACTACCTGTGTGTCTCTTATATTACCAAGTGTGGGGTTCAACCAGCACAAGGGACAACCTTGACCACCTCTAGAACACAATTTCTGTGTACTGATCCTAAGAAAACACTTCCCAGAAGTCATTCACCTTAGTGATGCTGGTTTCTTCTTAATCATTAGTTAAGATGCTGGCTGGGATCCATTGTCCCAGCAAAGAAGAGGTTCTACTTTAGTGATTCTGGCCTCTTGTTATTCACAGCTGATTCTTTAACTCCAACTGACCAAACATCACATATTCTTCACATAAATGGTCCATTACAATCTCTGCTTCCTTCACAAGCTGGGCTTCTGTCTTTGGCCCTGCTCTTAACATTCTTATCTTACAGCTTCCTACAGAATAGTCCACTAAGCTCTTAACACTTGGTGGCTTTTCTAGCCCAAAGTTCCAAAGTCCTTCCATAACCCTCCCCAAGACAAGATGTTCATGTTTGTTCCAGAAACACCCCACTCTCCTTGCACTGACCTCTGCTCTAGCATGTGTTACTATTGCTGACACGAAACACCAAGACCAAAGCAACCTGGAGAGGAAAGGTTTATCTGGCATACACTTCCACATTGCTGTTCATCATGGAAGGACTTAAATTGCGCAGGAGCCTGGAGGCCCGAGCTGCAGCAGAGACCACGGAGAGACGATGCTTACTGGCTTACTCAGCCTGTTTTCTTAGGGAACTCAGGACCACCAGCCCAGTGGAGGCACCACCTAAAATTGGTTGGTTGGGCCTTCCCCTCACCCATCAACCACTAATTAATAAAATGCCCTACAGGCTCATTAGCAGTTGATCTAATAGCTGAATTGATAGACCCTCCTCTCGGATGACTCTAGTTTGTGACATCAAGCTACACAACAGAGGACAGTTCTCAATAGAAGACATGCAAGAAACTAACAGACAATGAAAACAGAAGACAGATACTGTATGTACATATTTAATCAATGACTAGCCAAACGGATGCTTGAATAAAGAAAATACGTACACAACAGAATATTTTTCAGTCTTTAAGAAGAAGGAAATTGGGGTTGGAGAGATAGATCAGTGGTGCAGAGCCCTTACTGCTCTTGAAGAGGACTGGGATTCTATTACCCAGCATCCACCATGGCAGCTCACAACCAACCATAACTCCAGCTCCTGGGCATACAACATTTTCTTCTGGTCTCTGTGGACTCCTACACACACGTGGTGCACATAAACTCATGCAGTCATACACATAAATGAAAAAGTCTTAAAAGACAATCTTAGCTAGGTGTGATAACACGCGTTTGTGAACACACCCCTTGGAAGGCTGAAGCAGGACTGACTTGTAGTCCAGGTCAACTTGGATTATATAGGGAGTTCCAGGTCAGCTTGGCCTACATCTGGAAGCTTGTCTCAACACACATTCATTCTCTCTCTCTCTCTCTCTCTCTCTCCATTTGTAGCAATGTGTATGAAATGTATGAATCATGCAAACTAAGCAGGGCACACACAGGCAGATGTCATATTGTCTCACATGTGGAATCTGAAAAGCTAAGGATTGAGTAGAATGGTAGTTATCAGGTGCCAGTGAGAGATTTCAATCCAAGGATACAGTTTTTTTTTGTCAGGGCTACAGGACCAAACCCAGGGCCTTGACCATGTCAGGCAAATATTCCTCCATTGAACTGTACTCTTAGCCCTCATTTGAGATCAGGGACTTTACATGTTGAATTAGAAGACCCAGGTAAGTTTGACAACTCTAATCTATATATGGTAACATTTCCTTAAAGTTAAAAATATTAGCTGGGCATGGTGGGTCTAGCATTTAATTCCAACACCGAGGTGTAGAACAGGTAGATCTCTATGAGTTGGGGGCTAGCCTGGCCTACTATCAAGTGCCAAACAGCCAGAGCTACAGAGAGAGAGACCCTGTCTAAACAAACAAACAAATGCTAAATGCTAATGGTTTATATAGAGAAAGAAAGTACAACGTCAAACTTGGAAACACACAGAGCGGAAAAACATTTTCTTGGGGCCAACAGGGAAAGGTAAAAAGATACCTACACACACACACACACACACACACACACACACACGTTGGAATTCATGTTTACATGCATACAGACAGCACACAAAGTAAATACACATTTAAAAACATTTCAAAGTATTATTCTTGGAATTTCCTGAAATGCACAATGACATACTAAGAAACCTGTGCTGAAATTATTCAGCTTCCTCAGAATTTCTCAAACTTATTTTTCCCCCCCTCAGGAGGAATCCTATTACAATTCCTCAAAACATCAACGCTGTGGACCAAAGAGACAGAGAAGTCCGTTTCTATGCAGAATAATCAAAGAAACACCTAGAAAAAAAAAAGCAAAAGTTTTTTCTATGGAGAATATGGAGACATCCGCTGCTCCCCAGAACAAAGTGTAAAATCACCTATGATGCTTAGTTCTCGAAACAGATGTCCAGAAGGTGCCTCTTTCTCAAGTCACGCAAGTACTGAGACAGCAACTCAAGGTGGGAACAGCGACTGCCAACGGGCAGCAGTGCCCGGAGTTCAAAGCATCCACGAGCCAATACCAGACGGACAAGGTCATATCAAATCACAATCAACGCAGCCTTCCATGTCAACTAGCCAAAAACTAAAAAGCTTACCAGGCTGTGCGGATTTGGAGTCTAGCCCTAAGAAAGCCAAGGACAGCCTAACTAACATCTTCCCAATTCTCCCAAGCATGTGGGATGTATACTGTTAGTCGACAAAACCACAGATAGACCATAAGTGACCTCCGCCCATTTCGATCATATTTCTTTTCTTTCTTTTTCGGATAAATAGCCGACGGAGATTAGGGAAGCACTAACGTGTGCTATCCAGTACTCAAAGACAGTGTAAGACTCACACTGTGCAAACTTTCACGGCTCAGGGAAGAAATGGAACAAAACATCTAAAAAAAGAATCCAAAGATACACGCTCAAATCTCTAAGACCGTCGGGCACTTACCAACACACGTGGGAAATATGTCCTCATTGTTTATCTGGACTTCGATCCAATCCATGAGCAGGTTCATGTACTGGGGGGCGGGCAGCGCGGTCGGTTTCTTGTACTTGAGGTCATCCTGCCAGCGGTACTCGTATTTGGGGCCCCCTGACATCACGGGGCAGGTCCGCTCAGTGCAGAACTCGCAGATGGTACCGTAGATGAGGTTGATGCGATTGAAGAAGTCCACCACGTGCACGGCCACCCAGTCGTTCTGGTCCTCGCCGCTGGGTAACTGCACGGCCGCCCTCAGGTCCACACCCGAGTTGAGGGACGCCTGAGCCCGTTTATGCAGCTCAAATCTCTGCGTGCCGGGTTCGAACTTCCTCTTGGGCCGGAAGGTCTTGTCCTTGTTGAACACCTGCTTCAGGGCGATGGACATGGTCTCCTCCTGGGCTTCCTTCCTCTTGCAGGAAGCAAAAAGGCACTTGGGACTTCTGAGTGAGAGATCGCAGCCCAACAGGGTTTTCCACTGCCAGCCTCCAGGCCCCAGCGCTGCGGCCTGTAGGGTTTACTCCGTTTACTCTAAATGGCTCCTTCCATCGCCCTCGTGAATGATCTCCAAGGGGATCCTCATGTTCCTTCCTAAAGACAGAAAAGAAACGGGAACTTGTGAGTGATCGGATTTCATTTATAAACTAATAGAGGTTTAGGCTGAATGTCCACCTTGTGTTACTGGCTGTGCTTGGTCCCTGCGGGTCTAAGTATATGACGTGGGGTGTAAGCTACTGCCCTGTGGCCTGCCCTGGTACTGAGAATTATGTAAACGACGACTAAGGAAGAAAAGACACTCCCCTCTTTTCCTTTGCCGGCTCTTTGTGTGATCCTATGCTAAGGTAGTAACAGCAGCATGGAGGTTAGAGATTCAGTCCTATTGCGTATCTCCTCCTTTTGGGGAACTAATGAGTAAGCACAGATTGTCCCTGTCTCCCCCCCCCCCCCAGGTAGGGTCAACGGGACCAGAAGGCTATCAATCCAAGCTGGCTCAACAGAACCAGGCAGGGGTCTGCGTCTGTGGGATCTGTAAGACGTGATGAAAGTGGTCACCTTAAGCTGTTCGTGGTCATATGGAATGAAGCAGAGAGAGCTGGAAGGCAGAGCCAGGGTGGGGGTGGGGTGGTGAAGGGAACGAGACGGGAGGGGAGAGAAGAGGAGGAAGAGGAAGAATAGAAGGAATGGGAGAGAGGGAGGAAGAGGAAGACGGAGAGGAGAAGGAAGAGAGGCAGGGAAAAGACGTAGTTGTAGCAGTGGCTGTCAAAACAGAGAAACAGCACAGGCCCACGTTGCTTCGAAAGCAGTAAGAAAGGGAAAAATGGCTCCTTTAGTTCCAGACAATCTAGGCGGGAACTGTCGTAAGACTCCCGAGGCTTAGCTACTTCTCTTACCTTTGGGATACATTTGTTCTTCTAGGACTGGTCGAGCCAATCCTTGATTTCACTTCTGCTGGTTTTAAGTTAGTTGCTCCTTTCTGAGGGGCCCTAACTATGCCAGCAGTTGTTACCTCAACAGTGCGCCACCCTTTATGATCCTAACGTCACTCCCTGGACCTCTTTGGAACCGAGTTGTTCAACAGAACCTTGCCCTGACGGTGCCCATGTTAGATGGACTTCTGCTGCACCATGACACCCCTGGCCCCATTTGCTGCTGAGTACTCAGATGTAGACAATGTGACCAAGGAACTGGGCTTTTTTTTTTTTTTAAGTCTAATTTAAATGAACTTGAATATATTTTGCCATGCATGTCCAGCAGCTGCTACACTGGACAGTACAGCTGTGAAATCCTAATATTCTCCATTGCTCCATCCGACTCAAACCTCTGGCAAGGTGTCCGGAGTCACAGAAGGTAAACACACAGCAAGCACTGTTCTTCCTGCATCTCTTTCTAGGTGATGGGCAGGAAGGAGGGAAGAAGGAAAGAAGGAAGGGGGGAGAGGGTGGAAGGCCTTGAAGATTTAGTTTGCGTGATAAGAGCCTGAAGAAACTTGAAGCTTTAAAAGGTTATTTCCAAAATAAATAATTGAGAAGTTGGGAAGACAGAGGGGGAATGGGGAATGGGGAATGGGGAATGGGGAATGGGGAATGGGGAATGGGGAATGGGGAATGGGGAATGGGGAATGGGGAATGGGGAATGGGGACTGAGACTCTTCTTTCTCCTCACTAAGTCAGCAACAGCCCCTCTGTACAGCGCGATGGTAACCCTGGCTCCCTCTCTTTATCGAAGAAGACTGCTGGCTGCTTCTGATAACAAGGGTCCCACCAGCTCTCACGGCCCTTAGAGCCATCCTCTTCCCCGGTTCCATGGCCCTCAGTGCCTCTGAGTCTGCCGCTTCTGGGGCCTACAGTGCCTACTCTAACACACAGAATGTGCCAGGCTCTCATGGACACCACCAACCGATCTGTCTGACATCCCAGCTGGAAACCCAAGAATCATGACTTTGTAATCAAATCCTCCAAAGTTTCAGGCAATTGGCACAAACATGTCAAAAAAAAACAAAACAACCTTACTAGAATTTGGGGGAATTCCCTACCCCCACCCCCTGCACTTTATTTCAGTGACACTTAAGTAACAGATTTCAAGATTTCAGTCTCTTTAACTGGAAGGATATTTATTCCAAACCTTAATCAGGTTTAAAATTACTGTCTTGGGGCTGGGGAGATGGATCAGTCGATAAAAGGGCTCTCTTAAGTAAGCACGAAACCCTTAGCTTAGAACCCAAACGCAGACTTAAAAGTCAGGGTGTGGCCCAGTGCATGAGCTGCCCGACACAGTGTTTACTTCTCAAGTGAGGCCTCGAATCTGCCACTCCTGACGAAACACCGCTCAGCTCTTGATCCCTCCCTAACACTTTGCGCCCTTAGCCCATCGTTTGTGGAGTCTGAGCACGTTAGTCACAAAGATGCTGAGCGCTAACTAGGTTAAAGCATTTGCCAGAGCCAGGCGTGGTGGCGCATGCCTTTAATTCCAGCACTTGGGAGGCAGAGGCAGGTGGATTTCTGAGTTTGAGGCCAGCCTGGTCTACAGAGTAAGTTCCAAGACAGCCAGGGCTACACAGAGAAACCCTATCTGGAAACACACACACACACACACACACACACACACACACACACACACTCACACATTTGCCAGAAGTTAGGAAGTTGATAGATAACGGCTTGAATCCACACCTCTCCGTCCCTGAGATATATACGATGTGTTCTACTGCAGCTATTTTACAATCCCATAGACATCTTCGGGCCCATTTCAAGCAGTTCCTGTCAGAGATCATCAGGGAGTCCAGAGCATGTGGTACTATCAGTTTCATGTGACAGGAGAGCTAGCCTCCTGGCATGATGTGGTCAGACTTGGGACAATGTCTCTGCTGGTCTGGTTTTTCATCTGCAGTGGAGTTACTCAGGAATATGATTGTTGGCCGGAGGAGTTCCCTATATATAAAGACCAGGCAATCGGGACAGGTGAGAAAAAGATCCCTTACATCTCCAAATACCGAACGTTCCTTCTGTGTATTTTTCCAGGTGCCAGAGCTATGTTGGTGTAGAGACCTAAAGGCGTGCGGTGGTGCATGTGGCCTTCCCTTCCAACCCCTGTCTACATTGACATCCTACCCATAGTGTATTCTTTCATCCATTTCAGTGGTTACAGCCAGCCAGGCTTCTGATCTCAGATATCTGGGAAGCTGAGCCCGAGGACCAAAAACCAGAGTGCATAACGTAACAAGAACCTGTCTCAATTTTTTTTTTTTTAAATCAAATAAAGGCTGGACATGTAACTCAGTGGCAGGGGGCTTTCCCAGCATGTGTAAAGCCCTGGGTTCAATCCCCCCACACTGTTATAAAAAGCAGACAAGATAGTCCTTATCACACGTTAACACTGAAACCTGAGGTTATGTTTAAATGCAGGTGGCAGCTTCAAGTCTTCACCTCAGACAAGCTCCAGAGGAAATCAGATCTACCATCACCATCTGTACACACGGGTGACAGGGTGCATCAAATATGAAGACTCGGGCTTCACCCCAGATGTAGGAATATCTAAATCTGCACTTTATCCACATCTCAGAAGAAAACACCGGAGGCCATGGGTAGAAGGGATGGATGCCTGCCTGGCCGACTAAAGCGACGATGGCATCCCCTTGTTCTTGTGGTTTTGTCAACAGTTTGCTTCATAAACAGAGTCTGAAGTTGAATGTGCACGTGTCGGGGAAGAACACGAGAAGAGCCCAATGCTCTTCAGCTCAGCTGCTTTGCCTGAGTTGCTGCTTGCCAGGGCGTAATGTGGGGGTAGGGGGTTGGGGGGTTGGAGGGGTGGAGGGGAGTTCTGATCTGAATAGCAGAGCGCCTCCAGGCCTCAGGGAAAGCCACTGTGTGATGCCCCACGAAGAATAGCTACTGCCACAGCCACCACATGCCAGGCGTTTCTTAGGCTAATAATGACATAGTGGTTATTCCTGTCTTTGTCTAGTGTCCAGAATGAAAAGAACGAGTCATGGAGATGCTAAGACAATTCTGTTTATGAATAGCACTCGTTATAATTCTGATTCTCAATAAATAGTTGAAGCCAATTGCTCATTTAATTAAACAAACAAACAAAAAAAAGAATTTACTAAGACTTGAGTATTCATAGGACTAGGATGCATAATTAATTAAACCATGGCCTTTGTTTACAAAGGCCTCACCATTTGGTGTTCCGTCTGAACTTTTGCTTTTCCTGCCCCAGAGCCTGACATACTAATATGGACACAGATGTCATTCCTTCAGTGTGTCACCCCGAGTTAGGAAGGGGAAAAAAAAAAAAAAAAAAAAAAAAAAAAGCACCCAGGCCCTTGGAAAGAGAAAAATGGAATTCCAAATAAACAGCATAAAGCTGACAGCAGCTCCATGTGTTCTCCATATTTTCTGCTTAATAGATGGACTTTAGCAATAAAACAAGCGCACAGTGAAACCACGGGAGAGGGCTCTGCTGGGCCGTGAGGGAATGTTGACAAGGTCGCCAAGCAACGCTGGAAAGGGAAGTTTGTATTTTCCTTTTCCTATTGATGCCTTCTGCCTCATTAGTTGAAAAAAAAAAAAAATCAGAGTCCTTGCCAGGGACAGAAAAGGAAGCAATGAAACAACTCTCCCACTGACTCCTGAGAAGTGCATCCTCTCTGGCGGCAACTGCGTCTTAGAGGCCATCTTGGCGAGGCAGAGGGGTGACAGCAGCAGGCAAAGGTACGAGGCTGATTAATGCCAACCATCGGAAGTGTGTGGTGGCAGAGGATGTCTCTGGACAGGACGAGTCACTGCAGAGAAGCCACAAGAAAAATGCCTCCAAGCACCCCAAACACAGAGGAGGTACAGTCTGGTCATTGTCTTTGCTGGAAGACGATCTGAGAAGCCGGAGCAGTGCTGGGCGCAGAGCTGACCTCCCTGAAGGTTTGTCGAATGCACAGATAAAGGACACCAAGGAAGACCATTTTGCGCTCAGCGAGAACCATAAAGTTAAACCCAATTGCAGCTTCTAATCTGAGGCATCGGGGGATCCAGGCTCAGCCTTGGAACACTCACAGCCCGTGACTGAAGGTGAATAGACCAGATACTTAGGGATGTCCTGTAAGTGGCATGCCAGTTTCCTGCAGGGACAAGACACCTGTCCACACACTTACCTTTCTAATGGGCTCCTCCCTTCCTCGATGCTGTCTAAGAGTTCAGTCTTAGAATTGCAGAACAACCCTGGTATCTTCCCACCAGCATATCTTTCTCACTTTAGCTGGAATAGATTACCAAATTTTTCCTCTTACACTGTCAGTACTGAGTAAATTAGGTTTTAAGAGGTGATGTGGGGGGGGGGGCCTGGAGAGATGGCTCAGCGGTTAAGAGCACCGACTGCTCTTCCAGAGATCCTGAGTTCAATTCCCAGCAACCACATGGTGGTTCACAACCATCTGTAATGGGATCCTCTTCTGGTGTGTCTGAAGATAACTGCAGTGTGCTCATATACATAAAATAAATCTTAAAAAAAAAAAAAAAAGAAGTAGTGTGTGTGTGTGTGTGTGTGTGTGTGTACATAATATGTGTGCCTGTGTGCTTGGAGGCCTGAGCAGGATATCTGATGTCCTGGTTTATCATGGTCCTTCTTCTGATTTGACATGGTGCTGGAGCAGTAGCTGAGAGCTCATATCCTGAGACACAACATAACGAGGCAGCGGGGAGGAGGATGGTGAGAGTCGTGGGGTGGTGGTGGGGGTGGCGGCAGAAGTGTGGGGGTTGGGGAGGTGACAGAACTCTTTGGAAACTTCAAAGCCTGGTGTCAGTGGCACTTATCCTCTAAGAAGGCTACACCTTCTGATCCTTCCCAAACAGTTCTGCAAACCAGGGATCCAGTATACCAACAATTCAAACATATGAGTCTTTGGAGGCCATTTTTTGTTCAACCCACCCCAAGGGGTTCTGGGGATTTGAACTCAGGCCCTCATACTTGCACAGCAAGTATTCGGTTAACTTCCTGAGCCAAGTCCCAGCCCTGGGTGCTGATGTGCGCCAGCTCCCTCTATAGGCTGTGCTCATTGATTCCTTTCTATGAACCTTTATGCATCCTGCACCCCTGACCCCTTCACACAGCACCAGCAACGCGGAGAAGTAGCCTTCCTACTCCCACCACACCCCCAACACACCTCACGCCCCAACTCAGAGCGGCTTCATCAGCGAGTTAGATGAGGTGAGGGTAACACTGCTGCCTCGCTGTGATCTTCAAAGACATGCACGAGTTCAGAAGCCAGCATTTCTCGGCCCAGAGTAAGTCAGCACGAGCAGTGCAGCCTTACGGGTGCGTGCTGGCGACCCTCGCTGCCCATGAGCAGTGCAGCCTTACGGAAGCATGCTGGTGACCCTCACTGCCCACCATACACACCGGGACAGATACTCCAGCAAGAGACTATGGGTATCTCAAAAACAAAAGCATCGCATGCCACCCTCGGCGGTGCTGCTGCAGCAACAACCACCACAGGAGCAATCGGAGCAGAGCAGGCGCTTCATAAACAACCCCATAGTGATTCAAATGATTCCTATTCCCCAGACTCAGGGACAGCACTGTTCAGAAGCGGGCCCAGTGCTGAGACCGTAGGGATGGGATGCAATGAGGACAGGTTGAACACTGTACGCATCTTAGCCCACAGATGGAAGACAGAGATGGATGCCAGGGTGGGGTCGTCGGGATTCCCAGGGATGAGGCAGATGCAGAATCTTTGGCCCAACCTCAGACAGGCTTGATCCAGCCCATCCACTTTTAAGACTACCTAAGGAAAATCACTGCAGAAGCTCAGCCAGCCCATTGCATTTTATAAAAGATATTCTGATGTTTTTGTTTTACTTATATATTTTTGTTGTTGATGCTGTTTTTTGTTTTGTTGGGGTGTTTTTGTTTGTTTGTTTATTTGTTTGTTTGTTTTGAGACAAGATCTCACTATGTAGTTCTGGCCTTGAACTCAAGAGATCCACCTGCCCCTTTCTCCCAAGTGCTGGGATTAAAGGAATGCACCTCCAAGTCCTGCACAGATAGATTTTATTTACATTTAATTAGTGTGTATGAGTTTTTTTGTCTGCATACCACAAGATGGTTACAGATGGTTGTGAGCCAACATGTGGGTGCTGGGAATTGAACTCAGGAGGAGCAGCTAGTGCCCTGAACTGCTGAGCCTCCTCCCCCACCTTGATGGGTTTATTGACATTTTAAAGAAAAGTGGGGAAAGACAAGCGTTTCAAGCTCGTAAAACCTGATGTATTATTTCCATATCTTTCAATTCTCAGGAGAATACTTATTTTGTGGCTTTACAAAAATGTTTTTAAAACACAGTATCTAGTCAGGCAGTGGTGCTGCACGCCTTTAATTCCAGCACTTGGGAGGCAGAGGCAGAGGCAGGCAGATTTCTGAGTTCGAGGTCAACCTGGTCTACAGAGTAAGTTCCAGGACAGTCAGGGCTACACAGAGAAACCCTGTCTCAAAAAACAAAAAAACAAAGAACGAAACAAAAAAAAATCAACAACACAGTATCTGTGTTAGGCAAGGTAGGAGGAAGGTAGATAAGTATGAAAGATAAAGGCATGAAAGATAGAATATAAAGGCTGAAGTAAAAATTTAAGGTAGGTAAATTTATAAAAGCACTTGTACATTTAAATTATAGGTATATAGCAGGTAGTGTGACGACCCAGAGCCTCCTAGAGATAACAAGCTGGAGGTCATTGTCACTGTCGTTTTGTCTCTTGGTCTTTGAAACAGGGACGGTAACCATTTCCTGGAGAAGTTTTACTTTAAAGCAAAAATGTTCAAACCTAAGGAAGTCGGTTCCCGTAGCTGTCGGCAGACTTAGTTACGCTTAGCCCTTCTGAGTGAATCTGAGTCGCAGAGGCTGGAAAGGTTTTATTCCTGGCTTGAGGGGAGCTGATGTGTCACATCTGGAAGCTGTGCAGGAGGCCCTTGAAGGGGAGCAGAGAAGCTGCATCAAAGGGGCTGGAGGACCGGGAAATTGGAAAATTCAGTTCTCGTTTCCAAGAGAGCACAGTGTTCAGCTCAGAGGGGCAGGGCCGAGTGAGGACTGAGAGCATTCACAGGCAAAGCTGCCGGGCAGTCGTGACCATTGCCTCTGCCATGGGGGAGACGTCAAGAGGATGTGTTCATGTGCCTCTATCCAGCCTGTGGACCCTGTGACACATGCATTCCAGAACAGGAGCGACAGCCTGACCTTGTAGGTAACAGTGGAGTGGCAAGGTATCGAAAGGGGTAACAGTCTTGGTGGTAATTTAGCACATAGTAGGTACTTTTTATAGTTTTAGTTGTGAGCCTAGCCTTTAACAGCTGAGCCATCTCCCCAGCCCAGTAGGTACTTTTTAAATGTGATTACTATCATCTTGGTATCACTTGGTTCATAGCACGATGCTCATTTAAATACAAAGTATGATTCCTAAGAAATCAGACTCGGGTATCTCTCTTAGGATACCGAAAATTCTTTTCTACAGAATTACATAACAATAAGTAGGAGGCTCAGGCACCACTGATTGAGGACTTAACTGGCTATTTTAACTGTCACAATCCAACACATAGGTCCTGTTTTTTTTATACTTAAGAAATTATTAGTCCAGTTTTATACTTAAGAAAACAGAAAGAAAGAAAATGCAAACTTTGTTGCACAAGGCAAGTGTGGTGGCACACCTTTAATTCCAGCCCTTGGGAGGAGAGACAGACAGATCTCTGTGAGTACAGTCTGTTCTACATAGAAAGTTCCAGGCCAGCCAGGGCCACCTAAATAAAACACCATCTTAAAAAGAAACAAACAAAGAAGCAAACAACAACAGCTAGAAGCCACCCGTCTTTGCTCAACAAGACGGATGAACGTATGAACGTTTCAAAAACAAAGAGACCAGAGGAAGCTCACACCTGCTGGAATCACGCAAGGAGAGAAACAGTGGAGCCCTACATGTTGTCCTGTGATGTGCAGAAAGAGTGTAGTCCTCCACATTGTTGATCCCGAGTCAGCTGGCTACATCTTTAGACAAGGCATCTTTTACAGGCTTCTGTTTTGCCTTCTTTAAAGATAAAGATGGTTATTCCTCAAGGTGTTGTGAACATTAACAGTTACTATCTGTGGGAACTTAGAGCAATGGACAACTGTTTATGACAGGCACAATGACTGGTATTAGCGGGAGATACAACTTTAGACCTAATTGATACAAGTCACAGAAGATGCTTCAGTGCCATGCAAGAATTCCATGAACAAGGTGGGCAGGGGGGCAGTGGGGACCTGGAAGAATAAAAAAGAAAGCAAAGGCTTCCTCCTCACTTGATTTGGGTAGGCTTTTAATGATCAATTCAAAGAAAACTTAGCACTATAACCTCAATATTAACCAACATTTAAAATACATTTATGGGGCGGTGATGGTGCACGCCTTTAATCCCAGCACTTGGGAGGCAGAGGCAGGTGGATTTCTGAGTTCAAAGCCAGTCTGGTCTACAGAGTGAGTTCCAGGACAGCCAGGGCTACACAGAGAAACCCTGTCTTGAAAAACAAAAAACAAAACAAACAAACAAACAAAAAAATAAAATACATTGATGGGGCTGGAGATGCGGTCCGGGAGTTAAGAGCACACACTGCTATTGCAGAGGACCTGGGTTCAGTTGCTATCACCCAAATAGGTGGTAGCTCACCACTACCTGTAACTCAGTGCCAGCGGATCTCACACGGTCTGGCCTACTGGGGCACTTGTGGTGCACATAAACTCACATAGACACACAGGCATGCACACACATGTAAAACATGTAAACACACATGTAAAACAAGTATAAAAATATGTTTATGCTATTGTTGTGAGGGCGTTTCAGTACTTTTTGTCTGTAACAAGATCTAGTGCACATGGTTTATTTCATGAATTTGGGCAGAGCAGGGCAAATAATATTTCTCCGGTCCCCCCCCACCGATCCTTCAAAAACACTTTTCCGATTTCGATCTTTTCACATGCTGAATTTTAAAATTATCTGCCCTGTGCATAACCAGTAAGCACGAGCCAGCCGTAATCTCCTGTTCTAGCAGGAACAACTGACTCCCTACACTATTTACAAAGTTTCCCTATTATCAGAAAGGAGTCTATGCTGGAGAAAGAAGGCTGCAGCCTTCGAAACAGGAGGGAACAGGCTGGCCAGCGCTGCATTCTCTTAGATGCCAACAGCAGGTAAGAAGCAGCGGAGTCGGAAGGAAGAGGAGACTAATAATTAATGTGTCATCTGCTCCAGCCTCTTGAACAGGTCCCTGACAAGTAAAACAAGACACCCGGAGGAAAACTGACCCCGGCGTGTGACAGCCAACCCTGTGTGTGACAACCGAAGGCTGGGGTGGGGCAGGGGCGGGGAGGTCAACCCTGCTTTCAGAGCCACAAAGATGCGGGCGTGCGTCCACGCTTTGTCTGTTAGACTAGTGACTCTCCAAGGTGAATTGTGTGAATCCAAGGTCACACGAGGCACCAATACTTCCATAGCAGTGTGTTTGGGGGACAGAGGAGGTAATGTAAGTAAAGATGGGCAGGAGACAAGCAGTACATTTATTGACCCAGATGTCTCACATTACTAGGCTTCGGGCGTTGAGACACGTAGGAGCCCCAGATGTCATCCGCTCTGTTCTTTAACTTATCCCCTGATAAGATTTTCAGCATCTCAACCTCAAATGCACAGAACCATGGATTGTGTTGTAGGGTGTCATTTGCTCGCCTTAAGTTTGATGAAGATTTTCCCCTAAGCCACCAACAGCCCATCTCTGTCCTAGTGTTGTCTCTCGGGAAGAAGACTTTGTTTGGTTGCTAACTATGAGAATAATAAACTGGGCATGCTCAGCTAACTGGACTTACTTCTCTTCCTCTTGAACTACCTTCAGCTGTTTCCTGCTGCCTGGTTCCCCGACCCTTTGGGACGCGATCACTTTCTCTACCCCTGCAGGGAGAGGCAGGTGCATCTGGGATTTGCGTTCACAGGCCTGCCAGCCGCAGACCTCGGCCTGTATTTTCCACTGACTACTTGCTCTAATTTTATTCTCTGGCTACAGAGAATCACAGGCCCAGGGGCGGCACCGCCCATAGCAATGAGCAGTTAAGAAAATGCCCCCACAAACCAACATGACATGGGCAGTTCCTCAGGGGTGGCTCCTTCTTTGTGGGCGTGTCGAGTTGGAAACTGATGTGAA
Organism: Apodemus agrarius; assembly: GCA_964023405.1. Taxonomy (NCBI): domain Eukaryota; kingdom Metazoa; phylum Chordata; class Mammalia; order Rodentia; family Muridae; genus Apodemus; species Apodemus agrarius. The sequence goes on along the minus strand of OZ030009.1, from coordinate 117,865,393 downwards.
CTGACATTGTCGAGGGCAAGTGAGTTGGTGCACACCTGGAGTTCGAGAGCTGAAGCAGGGTGATTGCTCAGGGTCAGCCTGGGCTACGTAGTGAGACCCTGTCTAAAAAAAGAAAAAGGAAAAAAGAAAAGAAAATGGATACATTTGAGGTTTTTTAGTCTTTATAAGGCTGGGAAGGTCTGCTTTTGTTGTTGTTTAAGACAGTTTAACATCTGCTTTTCTTACCAATGTCCTCAGAGACAGGTAGAAAGAAATGACAAGTGTTTACTGGGGCCAGGCTGGAGACTCAGTATGAGGTTGTGCCGCCTGGCTTGCCCACACAAAGTTAGCTGTGTGGGAGAGATTTTCAGCAGAGACTTGGGACAAAACCCAGGGAGGACCTCACATCACAAATCCGTGGCCGCTCCGAGGCCCCACATCAGGCAGCACAGCTTTCTACCGGTTTTCTTTGATGAGAGAAGACCTGGTCTATAGGATGCATTGATCACAGATCCTCTCAGATGCTAGCATGGCGGGTGGAAGCACCCAGCACAGAGTCCATTACATTTGTGAGTCAACTCCAGGTCTCACAGGCCCCTTGCTATTGCAGGTGCTCTCCACAGCAACCTGATACCAGAAGGGACCCGTTCTCCACTCTCCACAGGGACTGGGATACCTTCCAGCCATCCAGGTAAAGCTGCTCCTTGGCTCTGTCTCAATCTTCTCCTGTCACTGGTAAAGTCGGAAGGAGGCAGGGAAAGAAGCACAGATGGCTGGTGCTTGCCACATGCCCCTGGCCTGCTCCTCTGTGGCCCCTCCGCCCAAGGCTGACTCATGAGGTCACACTCCACTGTGCTCCTCACTTCCTGTGGCCTGCCCCTCCTCAGAAGATCTCAGCACAAGTACTTCACACAGGACAGCACGAACTCTGGAACCCTTGTGGCTAATCTGTTTATCTAAGTGGTCACTGACCAAATAGCAGGCAGATAAACGGTTCTTTCTCCCACCCATAGGGCCACTCTCCTGTAATCATGACTCCTAATCTGCACATGAAATCCCTTCAGAGAACAGATTCCTCTTACAAAGATCACCAGGGCTACTGGATGAGCTGTTTTCCAGGTCAGTGTAAACAGCTGACATTTTCAGGTTGCAACATTAGGTCATAAGTCTAGACTAATAGACTTGAAAAATATAGGACAAGGGTTGGTGACAGTGCTTGCTGTGCAAGCATGATGATCTGAGTTTGTATCGCCCAAACCCCTGTGAAAGCCAGATATGTCCACACACACTGGTAACTCCATCACTGGAGAACAGAGACTAGAGAGCTCACCACTGCGGCTCAGTGCCCAACTAGCCTATCATAAGGAAATCAAAACAAGCCACAGGGAGCTTCTGCAGGTTCATAAAGAAGCCCTATCTCAGGGGAACAGGACAAGAGGAGACCAAGATAGTCACAGACCCCTCAGGCCTCTCTGCACATGTGTACCCCAACCCCATGCATCACACACCCACAAACACATACATACACACAGACACATACATAAATATACACATATATACATACACACATAGATATACACATATGCGTATATAAACATGCACACATACGGGCTGGAGAGATGGCGGTTGAGAGCACTGACTGCTTTTCCAGAGGTCCTGAGTTCAAATCCCAGCAACCACATGGTGGTTCACAACCATCTGTAATGGGATCTGATGCCCTCTTCTGGGGTGTCTGAAGACAGCTACAGTGTACTTACATATAATAAATAAATCTTTAAAAAAATGCACACATACACACATAATACACACATACATACACATTCATACACACATACATACATATACACAATGATATAAAAACACACATAAACACACATATACATATTCATACACACATATACATACACACATACATATACTCAGATACATGTATATACACACACATACACATACACACACTCATACACACATGCATATACATACACACATATACACACATACACATATGCACATACATACACACATACACATACATACACACACATACACATACATACACACATACACATACATACACACATACACATATATATGCACATGCACACACATAATATACACATACATACACACATACACACATACACATATATATGCACATGCACACACATAATATACACATACATACACACAGACACATACATACACACATATACATACATACACATACATACACACACAATACATACCCACACCACCAACAACACACACACATACACACATCCATCCATCCATACATCCATATACACAAACCACCATCACCACCACCAAACAAATATACAAGCCCTTGGTATGGATCTTTACATGACTGTTAAAGACATGGAGTGTTTTTCTCCTAATTTAAGAAGGAAATTGAGCACAATCAATTCTATTACTTTCCTCCCCTGTCCCCACAATGTCTGTGACACTAAACAGTATCCTGATACTAGTTTTTCTTGAGCTCTGATCCTGGCATCCACACCCACAAACTAGACGGTAAAATTGTTACTGATAAGATTTTGCAGCAGGAAGGACTCTTGAAAATGTATTTAATTCAATCTAACATCTTAATTTGTTTAACACCAAAACCAACACCTAATGCCCAGAAGAATGAACATTTAAAGGCCAGCAGTTCTGATACCCGAGGCTGAGAATGTAAGCTCTGCTTCAGTGTTCTCACTGGTATACACACCAACTGCCCGACTTATGGATTTTCTTTAACCTATGGTGGTCTTTAAGCCTTTTAAAACAACAACATAGCTTAAATGAAGTCATATAGAGGCCATCCATGATATAAAAATATATAGAAGCATTGAGAGCCCCTCCCAACTCAGACCTTCAAGAACCAGAAGGCCTGTCAGTTAGATAACCTGCAAGCCCCCCCCCCCCCCCAGAGTCCAGCTTCCAAGGCTGGGGGTTTCTGCCTGCTACAATGCCCTGTCTCCGCTGCACTGTGAGGGAACAGCTCTTGGCCGGCCTTGGCCCGCAGTACTCCTGGTATTGCCTTTCCTCCACACCGAACAGCTCAAACCGCTCCCCTCACGCCTAACTCCTCGGTGTAAGGTCCCGTTCTGATCAGCGCTCACCCCCACCACCCAGTCCCTACCCATCCAGTCAGTTCCCGCCACACCCCGCCTCTTGCACAGAGAGCGCACACCTCCTTCTCCCCGGGCCCTCCACCACGTGGCTTCGTTCCTGCTGATCTTTTCACTGCTACTTTTTAACCCTGCTCCTCCGTAAATTTTTACATGTTGAACTTTGACTCTGTTCTTGACGTGTGCTCTTCCCCTAAGCCCTGCCGCCCATTTCTCCTGAACTCTCACTTTTCTCTGCCTCCGAGGATTCTGGTGGCAAGTGTGGGTGATGGATTGAAAATACACAGTCCTGGTTCAGCCTGAACAGGTTTTCTACTAGAAAACAAGTGCCCTTGAATTTCTTTTCTGGACCCTCAAACAAACAAACAAACAAAATGCAATTATGCATGCCTGTGTAAAATGCATGACTTAGGTCCTCCCCTGGTCTATAAATGTGCTAAGTGGAAGACTTCTAGTTTGCAAGAACTCTGAGTTAGGGGCCTGATTCACCAGGCCTAGGCCAACACTCAGACACCCAGGAGAACAGGCGAGAGAGAAATGTCATCTGAGGGTTTGAAATTCCGGGAGAAAGAATGGCAGGCCAAGGCCTTGGAGAGTGGGGAGAGGGTAATCTGAACTAGGCTGAGAAGGGAGCGTGGTTTCCCTCTGCCGGGGGTGGGGTTGAGGGGTGGGGGGTTGGGCATGTCAGCTACACCCCCTGGAGGGGGCAGCTCAGCCCTTCTCCCGCACTCTGCATCTGCTGGTTCCTACAGTCTGGACGCTGCACTGTGCGCCTGAGGGCAGCACGCTGGGATTTGACTCCCACAGCTGCTAGCTCTTGATCTTATTACATCACACGATCAATCTTCCGTCTTCCTCCTCTTCGTGCAGGAGATAACAAAGTTACCTATCTCAGTGCGTGATGAGAGTTAAATAGTCTCATCCCAACAAACAAAACAAAATAAAACAAAATTTGCACGCAACAGGCACACTGTCAGTATGGAACAGGTTTAATTCATTCTTATCATTCATGTAATACTTCCTAAAATGTGTGGAGGGTCCCTAAAAGGCAGACAGCACAGGCTTCCTTTGCTCTTTCTCATATAGCTCTGGGGCGATTATACATGACTGCAGGATTTCAGGGTTGCTCGGTCAAGATGGTGGGCGAAGGGTCGCAGCTGGTCTGACACACCATCGTACTCAGCAACCCTCAGAGATGGCAGAAGAGGTCTGAGCCTCCCTGTTCGCGAGCAGTTTTCCGGCTACGCCTAATTGGCTGGCGCCTCCTTCAGCCACAGTCAAGCAGCCAACCAGTGGTCCACGAGGGCGGGAGCACAGGCTAGGAGGCTGCCATGGCGACGCGAGGGAAGCTCCCAGATGTTTGTGTTTACTGGACGTCGGTATTTATTTAAGACCAGGAATTCACACTCCCACAGCACTGCCAGCAAAACCCACCCTGGGTCAAAGCGTGCATTTAAAATACACAACGTCTTCATTCTGATTTTCTTATGTAACCACGATGTGTAAACTTGCCAAAGACTGTTACAAAATAAATCAAAGAGGCAAGTGCCTCACAGTTCCTGCGCTGATGGCCATGGAAACAGTCGCCTTCCCAAAATCGCGACGGGCGTGAGGTTTCCCATTGTCTAGGGGGATTGCTTTTGGTTTTCTTCTTTATTCCTTGGGTGCTTTATTTGTTTTTCCTCACACTATTTGTTTTTTAGTGACAAGTCAGGGAACCACCTCTCTCCTGAAAAATAATCAAGTCTACAGAAGGAGAGAAAAGTTCTCGGAAGTCTCCAGAGGCTGCAGGAACTCTGCCCAGGGAAGCACCTGCTTCGGCACAGCCGAAAGCAGGCTCAGGCTCCACCGCGAAGGCAGGCACCGGCTCAGCAGAACCCTGCGGCGAGGACTCACTTTCTTTTGGGTCCAATGGAGAATCCCGGAAGCCACGTGTATTGCCTTCTTTTCCATTTAGAATTCTACGTTCACTAATATGGTGGCGATGAGGGCACCTTTGCTAGGGTGCTCCCGGGCCTTCTCAGAAAGAGGAGGTGAGAAACAGGGCAGTCCCAGAAAACCCTCTGTGCGGAGCCAGGAGCTAAGTCAAGAGTTAGATAATGGTTCTCACACACACACACACACACACACACACACACACACGTCTCTCTCCTCTCCTTTCCCCTGCTCCTTTTCTTCTTTCCTCTCCTTCCCTAATCCACTCTCTTTCTCTCTCCAGAGTCTCTAAATGTATTCTAGGCTAGCCTAGAACTTGTTATGTAGCTCAGGCTGGCCTGGAACTTAACCGTGATTTACCTGCCCTCCTCTACCTCCCAAGTGCTGGGACTAAAGGTATGTGCCACAACACCTGGCCTCCCAGTCTCTTTAAATGGCACTTAATTCTTAAACAAACAAACAAACAAACAAACAAACTGAAAAGATGACATAGATTTCCATAAAAATTCTGATGACCCAAGAAATTTTTGTATCAATTTCAGTCAATAAAGAAATTCAACCATCCAATATAGGCAAAAGCTGAAGGCTTTTGAATGCCACAGAGAAAAACAAGAAATCCAGACTACTGGATTTGCATTAGGAAAAAACAAAGAAGAGGCGTCTAGAAGCCAAGGTAGCACACCTCAGATGCAGACCTTTACAGACCCAGGCGAGATACAAGGCACTTACAAACATTTGTATTTTAAATCAAGATAGCTAGCCCCAGAGGCTGCAGATGGTCAGATTCAAATCAATTATCCAGCGAGCGGCTCCCAAGCTGATCCCTTCCAATATACCCTGTCCCAGCGCGGCTTCTAGAAAAAACACAGAAACAGAAACGGCCAGAGCAAGGCAGCACAGCCAAGGAGCCCTGATTTATTTCAGCTTTGAAGGGTTTCTGCGCTTGGTTTCCCGTTTCTTCAGGGAACGCAATGAATGCACACGGCTCGGCTTGCTGTCTGAATAAAGTGCACGCTGTTCCCATCTAGCAGAGGAAGCTTGTGAAATGTAACGACAGCCTGCCCTGGAGTCTGAGAGAGGTGAATGCGGGAAGAGTAAGGTCACCCTGGGACACAAGGTGTAGGAAGCCATGCTCTCCAGACGCAGCCTAGAGGTATAGACAGGGCAGAGACGAGGTCCTAGTTTTCAGGGCACCCAGGAAAGAGCGGCTTCCTTCCTTCCTTCCTTCCTTCCTTCCTTCCTTCCTTCCTTCCTTCCTCTCTTTCTTAATGAAGTTTCACTATATAGTGCAGGCTGGCCTGGAACTTGTTATGTAGACTAGGCTGTTCCTACTTAGACCAGGGAGCTTTGAACTCACAGAGATCCACCCGTCTTTGGTACTCAGATTAAAGGTATGTACTGCCATGACCAGCAAGAGCTGCTTTCTCAGCAGTTACCAGCAGAGATAAAATGGACACCTAGGTCCCTAAACTCAGCCTTATCCAAAAGAACCTCATGGCCTTTTGGCTTGTGATGCCTGATAAGCAAAGTGGAAAGCAAAGGCAGAATTTGTGGCTCCTCTCCCACCTGATGTCACCTGTTCACAGGGATTTCGGATAGAGCCCCCCACCCCATGAACAGGGCCCCTCCACTTGACCAGAAGCCATTAAATGCCCCCAGCTCCACAGCTTCCACAGCAATAGGAAGGAGAAAGAGGGCAGCTTATAATTCACCTGGGAGGCTTTTAAAGTAGACAAGGCCCTCAGCTGGGGCAGGTAATCTAGTAGACACAGTAAATAATACCTCTTGAATTTGACATATAAAAATCCCAATAAGCCTCGATGCGGTAGTATTTGGAGATGGGCCTTTGGGAAGTGATCCTTGATAAGAGCTTCTCCTCCGTAAATGAGGCTAGTTCCCTTATAAAAGGGACTCCAGGGAGCCCCTCCTACCCCTAAGAAGGCCTACATGAGAACGAGGCCCATGTGGACACCCTACTCTCGGAAATGTGGGAATTAAAGTTCCCTTGCTTCTAAGCCATCTGGCTCATGGTACTTAGTCACAGCAGACTGAACTATTGGGGTGATAATTCCTTTCTTTTCAGTCTAGGATTAGGATGTGTCTAGCTTTATAAAGTTACCTTAGATTCTGTGGGAAGATTATAAAGGAGTTCTTGCAATAATTTGCATTTCCTCCACTTATTTCGGAGTGAACTATTTAAGAGGGTCCTTTTATAAAAATGAGTCTTGTGACACTAGAGGAAACCAACGTGAACCTTCCACTCTCAGAAGCTCTGGAACACCGAGGATTTAGAAAAGATGATTCACGTGTGGTTTCCCGTGACGTCACCAGCCCACCTGACTGTCCAGGTTGTGATTTTTAATCCCTCTCCTCAATAAATCTAACCCAAGGCCACCGAGCAAGTAAAGACAACGATTCTTTTTTTAAGTGGCACAGCCCAGGTCATCATAACCTGACTCGCTACCAAGTTGACAGGAAAGGCATGTACTGGCTGATACCTTTGTATCAAAAGACACCCAGGTATTTACTTCCTGTTCTAGGATATTTTAGAGGGATAAGGAAAAGGAAGGCAGGGAGATGAGATAATTATGACAAAATCTGTCAGAGGCTCTTCCAAGATCTCTGTCTCAGAGGAGGAAAACAGCAGGGAAAAAACCGTCCAACCAAATTCAGTCTGGACTGAAGCTTTTGTAAAGAAAGCTGATATATATCTGAGATCTGTCTCTTACGATCTAGGGTTTCAGGGATCTCAGGGTCACCTCAACCCTGCTGAGGATAACCTTGAACTCCTGATCTTCCTGCCTCCGCTTCCCAAGTGTTAAGATTACAGAGGAGGGCCACCATGCCACCCTGACGAAACCTTAAAATGTCGTGTGTTCGTGTGCACAGGGTTGCACTTATGCATCTGCATCCGTGTGGCAGCCGGAGGACAAGGGGTGACCTCCTCAACTGCTCCTCCACCTCACTGTTTGAGACAGGATCTCTCACCAGGCATAGAACTCAGCATTTATGCTACACCAGCTGGCTTGGGCGCCTGTGAGATGGGCCTGTGTTGGTCCCCAGGGCTAATATCACAGGTATGCACAGCCAGGCTCAGCTTTTCTGTGGGTGCCGGGGATTTGAACTCAGGTCCTTCTGCCTGCCTGGGCAGCAGGTGTTTTATCCTCAAAGCCAAGTCTGATGCCTCTTAAGGATTTTTTTTCCTTCCTTAGCAAAGCTACTTATTGAACACAGGTATACATGTAATCCCTATGGAAGATTTATAAGATAGAACTTAACGATCTCTGCCTCTAGTTTCTATTCTTGTATAATCCTCTCTGCTTACTGAGTCTGGATCTAGTGACTTCCGTCTAATGACCGGGATACCGGAAGATGAAACACCTTGATGTGGCTTCTGTTTTGTTCACACACTCTCCTCTCCTGCTTGTTTTCTTTGAAAACAAAATAGCGGTCACACTGTGGCTCCAACACATCGCATCACAAAGGACTGAGGCAGCTTGCGGTTAATTGGCAGTGAGGAATGGAGGTCCTTAGCCCAACCCACCAGGAGCTGCATCCGGCTGGTGATCGATGAGAAAGTCAGAAGCAGCTCTTCCCCAGCGGAACCCTGTGACGCTTCTCCCACGCGATCCTGAACCTCAGAGTCAGCTAAGCTGCACTGGCATGCCTGACCCACAGGAACGGTGAGGCGGTCGGTGTTACTGTCAAGCCGCTAGGTTGGAGGGATACTGTTTAGCTGTAGCCATAGATAAACACACCTAGTTAAGCATCACTTAACAGACGCTGCATCCAGGAGAGCTTTGCACTTCAGGAGAGGTTGGATACTCTTTAAGAGTCACTGTGAAACGCTTAGATGATGATGATGATGATGATGATGATGATGATGATGATGATGATGATGACGATGACGACGATGACGACGATGATTGGATTTGGTTTTTTGGAGACAGAGTTTCTCTGTATAGCCTTGGCTGTCCTGGAACTTACTCTGTAGACCAGGCTGGCGTCAAATTCAGAAATCCACCTGCCTCTGCCTCCCAGAGTACTGGGATTACAGGCGTGCGCCACCACTGCCCGGCTAGATGATTTTTAATATGGGGATTAACAGTTCCCTTTAGCACGGACCTCAGATCTTTCCCAAGAGGCGGCTGTTACGGTTTGAACATAAAAGATTCCCCATGGGCTCAAGGATTTCAGCCTCTGGCGCTGAGCTGACCACTCTGTTGGGGAAGGTTGTAGATCCCGTAGGAGGTGGAGCTTGTGTAGCCCAGACCCACTTCCTGTTCACTAGGCGCCTCCTGCCAGCGTGGCCCGCAGCCTCCCATCCTGTTTTCCCCATCATGGAGGACTGCAACGTCTTGAACTGTGAGCCAACCTGAGCCCATCTGCTCTCGCGTTGCGTCTATTCAGGTCTTCTGACGCGTTACGAGGAAAGTAACTCTCTGGTACTGTTAATCCCGTCTAGGTGCCTGCTCCCTGCTTCATCCTGTGTAAGCCTCTGACTAATGCTCCCTTGGGATCCAAAATAAAATACTCTCATCTAACCTGGTCCTTCTTCCTTCATTTCTGACGTTATCTGGTTTTACTATATTTCCATGTATTGTTCCTTTTGCCTTTCCTTTGAGGGGGGTCAAAGACTTTGAGTTATTCATTTTTATACCCTAACAACTATAGCAAAGCCAGGAATGTAGAGGAGGCAGAGGCAGGTGGATTTCTGAATTCGACGCCAGCCTGGTCTACAGAGTAAGTTCCACGACAGCCAGGGCTAGTTTGTGAATAACCAGGAAAGTTTGTGAATATGTTTGCTTTATTAAAAACTAAATGTCCGCCTGAATTCACCAGCATTCCCATGTCAATTCCAAACATAAAACACATCCCTGGATGGCCATTGTAAGAATGTAACTCATAACCACAGAAAGCACACTGCTCTATTTAATATTGTCCAGAATTGAAGAGTGAACCCAAAGCCAAAGCAGTCAGCCGAAGAGCCAGGGGTGACTTGAATCTGGATACAGCTACACTCAGCCCTAGATTGATATTGCAAAGCCCAAGTGAGGGCGGGTGATACTGCCCTTCCCCTGCAAGGAAAACAAGCCAGAATGAGAAAACTGCACCACCAGGATTCTGGAAATACTCCACCTACATGGAAACGAACTCCAAAAACTACCCCTGTCCCGAGGAAGCAGGCAGGTCTGTGTTGTGTTTCTCGCTGTGTCATACTTCAATAAAAAGCACATTCAAAGAGTACGAAGAGGCCATCTCCCGAGCACCAAGCCAATGCCCTGCATAAGCGCGTCACCAAGATTTACACTGCTTATGTTGTAAAAGAATCCCGAACCAATGTATCACCATAAAAACGCTCCCTGGAACCAGGGAGACCTTCCCAGAAGCAAACTCAGATGGCTCAGCAGGAAGATTTTTTTTTTTTTAAACAGTTCACCAGTCTCCCTCAGGATAAACCATCCTCACTGAACAAATCAAAGGTCAGAGGTGAAGCCAGAAGAGACGCCATGTCTACAGCAAGGGGATCAAACAGCACCCGAGAACCGAGGGTGGGAAGGAGAAAAGCCATCGACTGTGGGATCTTTACACGAATCAGGCTTTTCAAACAGTCCTACCTAAAAGGAGAAAACGTACAAAGCACTAACTACCCTCTGTGAAAAAAAGCGAGTAAATAGGATTCTTTTAGAGTTATATTTTTATTTGACTTGATTACACTTTACTTATTAGCAGGGAGTGGGGCTACAAGGAGGGGTGTCAGAGAGTGACTGGATGGCCATGGAGATGACAGCACGCAGGAGTCAGCTCTCGCCTACATCGCGGGTTCCAAGGATTGACCTCAGGGCGGCACGCACCTCAACATTATCAGCTGAGTCTTGAGTCATCTCAACAGCTTGTAAATAGAATTTTTAAAACTAAAATACAAGGCAGGCATGATAATCATGATTGTAATCCTAGAACTCTCGTAGCTGGAATGGAAGCACCGGCCTTGAGTTTGGGGGCTCGTATGAATCACTTAATGAGTTCTAAGCCAGCCTGCACTACAGACTGAAACCCTGTCTCACATATGTGATAAAATAAACAAAGAAAAGAAAAAGAGGAAAAACACAATGCATTCATTGCAGCTGGAAAAAATTAATGTGGTGGAAGATGGATCTGAAGAAAACAGGTTAAACGTTGCAGAGAGGGAAGACATGTGAGAGACCTTCTATAGAATGTGAAACTTAAATCAGAAAAAGATTAAGGCATAAATTTAATTTGGACTCCAGGAAGTAAGAGAGGCAATATTAAAAATTGAAATGGTGCCGGGCATGGTGGCGCACACCTGTAATCCCAGCACTTGGGCGGCAGAGGCAGGTGGATTTCTGAGTTCGAGGCCATCCTGGTCTATAGAGTGAGTTCCAGGACAGCCAGGACTACACAGAGAAACCCTGTCTCGGAAAAAAAAAAATTGAAATGGCAAAGGCTTAGAGTTTCACAGAATTCAAACAATACATATGTTCTTTCTTTCTTCTTCTTTTTTTTTTTAAAATTGGTCCTTGTTGTCTTTTAAAATGTGTTTTCACATATGCATATAATGCACTCCACCATATTTACTCCCTGCTACTCTCTACTGCTCTCTTAATATGTGTTCTTTTAAGCTTTGTTTACTTTGGTGTGTGTGTGTGTGTGTGTGTGTGTGTGTGTATGTGTGTGTGTGTGTGTAGACCTCTTCCATGGCCAGAAGAGGGCATCAGATTTCCTGTAGCTAGAGTTACTGAAAGTCAAGAGTCACCAGACATGGATCCTGGGAACCACACTTTGGTTCAATGCAAGACATCAAGTGGTCTTAATCAATGAGCTACCTCTCCAGCCCCTTAATATGTGTTGAGTGAGAAAACTGCAAATAGAAAGCAGAATCTAAACACACACACACACACACACACACACACACACACACACACACCAGGAACTGTTAAAAAAAAAACTGTAGGAAGTCAAATCTAAAAAGAAAATCTCTAAACAGTAAAAGAAAGATAAATTGCTAACAATAACGACATTCAGATTGTCAGCTGATTTTACATCAGGGACAAAGAGAATAATAGAATATAAACAGAATAACATTCGGAATGGCATAAAGACACCGCCTGCAGGCCAGTAAGCTAGCTGCCCCGATAAAGGTCCCTGAAGCCACACCCAATTAATTATGTGCACCGAATCCTTGACACACAAGGTGGACGAAGAAAGCAGACTCTTGTTGTGAACAAACACACAAGCATACTCACAAAATAAATATGTGTAAAAAGGTTTTTTAATCAAAAGATCATCCTGGCCAGACTCCTCTCTATACCCAACTAAATGACTGGTCAAAAGTGGGAAGAAATAAAGTATACCCATACCAAGAAAGAAAAAAACAAAAAACAAAAAAACAAAAAAACATCAAGACCTCTGAGAGAAAGTTACTAACAATCTATTTCAGGCTAAAGTAAACCGGGAAAACGTGATGTAAATAATGTGAGCACAGAAGATAGGAAATACTGTAGTACCTGTATAAGCACCCTCACCTTTTCAAGGCGCATTCTTCCCCAGGTTATCGGGGAGTTACAAACAACTCGTGTTTATATGACAGGTAGCAGCAGTGTGGAAGGACCATTAGGTTACATTGGTCTAAGCTCCTTACACTGCCTGGCCGAGGAAGAACAGGTCTGAATAAGTTTATAACTTGTAACGTAGACCTATGCATTACAATTTTAGGGGTAATGAAAGAGGAGATGGGAGAGGAGAGGTAGAATGTATCGTGGAGGAGAGGGGACGCTCAGACACACTTAAAATCACGATGAATACACTGCTGACAGATCCCAGTGTGAAGGCTCCATAGGTCAAGTACTTGCCAACAAGCCTGACACACACACACACACAAGGGGCGTGGGGCCAAGAGGAAAAACGAAAATAGAAAGAGTGTTAATAATTTACTCCCTACCCTTGGTCCTGGAAAGGCTCGATGCCGCAGTCAGTATAGGGGAATACCAGGACAGGGAAGCGGGAGAGGGTTGATTGGGGAACAGGGGGAGGGGAGAGGGCTTATGGGATTTTCAGGGGCGCGGGTGGGGGTGGGGGACCAGGAAAGGGGACAACATTTGAAATGTAAATAAAGAATATATCTAATAAAAAATAATTCACTCCCTAGACGCAAGAGGATAAAGCAGAAGAAAGACACGGGAAAATGCATAGTAAGTGAAATATCAAGATGAAAGTGCTAAGAGCCGAATCCGAAGAGCAGCCCTTGCAAAGCATTGCTCCACCAGCGCCGGGGACGCCTTACGCTCGCACACGCACCACCGGCAGCCTCGCCCTGTAATTTCCACCCTGCTCAACCTTATCATTTGGCTGAGAGACCTGACATTACCGGATAGGAAAAATGCTGGATAATTCAAACGTAGAACACATGCAGCCCCAGTGGTCACTCCAAACCTAAAATAATGTCTGGAGGTTTGTTCTGCCAGTTCTGCTTACACCAAGTCTCTTCTGGGCTATCCAGGCTGTTTAGAAAAGGCATGATTTTAAAGGTACCCTACAGGCTGGTGGAGTGGGGGGGGGGGAGGGGGGCGGAGGGGGAGCGGCGGGAGGGTAGGATGGGGAAGAAGAGGAAATGAAAAATATGAAGCCATGATGAACACTTCAGCTTCTTTCTTCGTGATCCCAAGAAGAACTGCCATCGCAGGAGCTGGCTCAAACATCAGACTCCACAATCAAGAAAATACTTATTTTTCTCTTCTTCTGGTTTGATGGGGGCTGGGATTGGGGGAGGGGGGGTGAGTGACGGGTTCTCTCTTCCCAGAAGGCATTGCGGTTTGGGGCTCTTTCTGCTGGAGCACTAGTTGCTCTGTATTTGTTATAATTACCGATGTCTCTCAGCCATGTCTTCCCGGTCTTTCATTCTTTACATTTGCACTACACTTCCTGAGCTTTTCTACTCTCCTCTCCTGGGTTTGTTGATGTGTTTATAAAAAGATAAAGAGAGGAGGGGGCATGTTCAATGGAGGGGGACCAACCACACCACGGTATATGTATAGAATCGGGACACGGGTAGGGGAGTTAAGAGGGCAGTAGAGGCAGAGAAAGGCAGAAAGAGAGTAGAGAGTCATTAACTATGGAGAATTCATAGTGGCGCACACCTTTTGTTCCCAGGACTCAGGAGGCAGAGGCAGGCGGATCTCTGTAAATTCAAGGACGGCCTGGTCTATACAGAGAAACCCTGTCTCCAAAACCCAAACCCCCAAACAAACAACCATAACAAAACAATAAGAAAACCATGGAGAAATCAAGCTGGTGCCCTACTTCTAACTACACGCTTCACCCCTACTGACGGGTGTTCCCGGTGCTGGAAGCTGCTTTGCATATTACAGGAGAAAATCCACATCACCTAGCTACAAACTCTGAGACTTAGGACAGCGACCTCCAGTCTGCAAGATATACAGGAGCGACAGCAAATGTTTAGGGAATAACAAACAATGTCTTGAGGCTATTTTTTTTACAAGTCCTTTTGTTTATGTGTATTACATTAAAACCCTTGTTTGTGTACACGCATGTGCACACGCAGGTTGGTGTGTATACTAGCACACCGTGTGCAGCCTGGAGGACACAGTTTACTGGAGACGTTGCTCTCTCCCTCCACCGTGTGGGTCTGAGGTACTGAACTCAAGTTGTCAGGCTTCCTGGCACCTCCCGTTGAATCTTTTCTCAATGTACATAAAGATCTGATGGTTTTAAACAGATCATGGTCTCCTCAGTACCAAAAAAAAAAACAAACAGAAAGTTTCTCAGAATTGAAGCAAATGTCTATAAATATGTTCATTACTTCTTTGCTAAATCTATTTTTAAATATTTTATTTTATATGAAAATAATTCATAGGACAATTTTCTTTCTTTCTTTTTTTTTTTTTTTTTTTTTTTAGAACTCGATTGTATAACTCCAGAGAAATCTGAGCCAATCATAAATTGTATGAGCTACTTACAGTCGAATGATTTCAAAAAGCAAATAATAAACACGCTTTTCATGGCCCGGAGCAAAAATTACACTTAATGTGGGGTGTGGGCAGATGCTGACATGTTTGGAATGTGCGTGGGTGGAAAGGGACCGAGGGCCTCAGAAAGTCTCAAAGACCTGCAACCCTTTGTGGTTTGAAGGTGCAGAGGTGCCGGGGAGACTACAGCAGTGCCAGGCTGACCGGCCGGCCGCCATCATGGCGGAGGGGTCCGCGTACAGCGCCCTACCTTCCATGAAGCCCAGGAAGTGCCATGCCCACTGGATTTCTCATAGGGCCTGGGAAAGGATAAGACTTTCAGTCCAAGTTCTGGTGCAAGGAGGGGCCTGCATGACTTAGGGGCAAGGACAAGGAATAAAGGAGCCCAGGGCAGGGTCTAGGCGTGCTGAGCTCAGAAGGCTCAGGCCAAGTTCTCCCTGAGCTAGTGGAAAACAAAAGATGCCCCAGGTGAGACGCGCTCCCTGCGGATCCCAAGGGATGTTCCCGTGGAAAGGCATGGCCCGTGCAGATTGTCTAGGGAGTGGGCTGAGATCAGATGAGGAGTCTTTTATGCATACTTGTACACAAGGTGGAGAAGAAGGGGTTAAGGCTAGGAAAGGTCAGATGTAAGCCCCGATCCAACAAAGCCTCCTGGAGCTTCCATGGACACCTCCAAGCCAGGTTAGCTTCTTTAAACCTTACTCTAAAATCCAAACAAAACCGTAGGGGGAGACAGAGGGAGTGGGCATTTCTAGGTTTGCTCGTGGAAAGTACGGGGAAATCCTTCTGCTCTACTTACCACACACACACACACACACACACACACACACACACACACACACAGGAAAGAAAGGAGAAAAGAAAGGAAGGAAGGAAGAAAAGAAGGAAAGAAAGGAGGAAAGAAAGAAAGGAAAGAAGAAAGAATGAAAGAAAGAATGAAAGAGAGAGAGAAAGAAAGAAAAAGAAAGAAAGAAAGAAAGAAAGAAAGAAAGAAAGAAAGAAAGAATGAAAGGAAGGAAGGAAGGAAGGAAGGAAGGAAGGAAGGAAGGAAGGTTCATTCTAAAGAACCTGGAAAGCAATTGCTGTTATCCAGGCTTAGACTCTCACCCTCCCCTTTTCACGGTAAAGGGCCATTGTAGAGAGCCTTATTGGGGTACCAGGCCACCAGGCAGGAACTTGACATTGACCAAGGTGAAGTTCCTCTCCCAGCCTTAGAGCAGGAACTCCAGAGTTAGCCAAAATCCCCTTCACCTAGGGTGGAGCGCTCAGACCAAGGTGAACTTCATTGTTCCTCCAGATCTACAAATTCCTGAATTAAGCGGGTGACTCGCCCAGCTGCCAGAGTAGTGGAGCCAACGCCCAGTGAACTGCTCCTCCTGTTCCTCCAGACCTGTTCCTCCCCCGCCCCCAACACACCCTGGAATTTGGGGGAAGGGTCTTGCCAGAAACCTTAAAATTCTGAGTCCTCCATTAAACCTAGAGACCTTGAGCAGCGGGTGTTGTCTCTTTTCGCCGCCTTCCCATACACCCCCAGCTTCCCTTCCAGGTAACCGGTTCGATGTAGCTGCGGGCAGTTCCAGGCCATGGAGAAGCCTCTGTGGGCAGGGAGCTTGCTCCAGGCATTCCTGATGCTCGGGCCGCTTAGAGCTCCCAGCTCTGCACTTACCCTGGGGGCCTCAGCCTGAACACAACCCTTGCCTGCTAGCTAATGTAAGCTGCTAGCTTCCTCTTCTCTCCCTCTTCCTCCCCCTCCTCCCTCGCTCCTCACATGTACCTTCAAACATCAGGATCCAAGGCTTCCTCAGACTGTTTCTGTAGGAACCTCATTTCCAGGTAGGGGCTCCCTCGGGTCCCACTGAATGAGTTCCATGCATATAGTCTGTTTGAGGTACTTGCCCAGGACTTAACGATAAGCATGACCTTTAAACCCGAGCGAATGGAATATGACTGTTGTTAGCCTTTAACCTTATCAACACAAAAGCCATTCTAGAAAATCTGCCTTGCCAAAGGTGTGTGTGTGTGTGTGTGTGTGTGTGTGTGTGTGTGTTTTTAACAGACCATTCCTCCGAGTCCTGGGCAGGAGGTTTCTATTGCCAGGTAGGCAGTTTCAGCGGGATATCTCACACAGTGGTAAATCTTACGTGGCGGTGGGGGTTGAAGCAAACCGTTTGCGCATATCTCTTACTGTATAATATTAACTTCTTTTATCCTCGGGACACCTACGAGGAAATTTTTTTTTTTTTTTTTTTTGAGACAGGGTTTACTCTGTGTATCCCTGGCTGTCCTGGAACTCAGAAATCCACCTGCCTCTGCCTCCCAAGTGCTGGGATTACAGGCATGCGCCACCACGCCCGGCGAGGAATTGTTAATAATCCTGGGTTATAGATAAGGAAACTGAGAAAGTTACGTAACCTAGCCGAGATTGCTAAAACAGAGAGCAGCAGAGAAGGGGCTCGAACACCGTCAGTCTGGTGGTTCCACAGAACGGTCCCTGCTGAGCGAAACCAATCATCGCTGCTCACACAGCGGCTCTTTCCTCCTCCAATAGCAACATCCTCTGGGTTTGAACACCCGCCGCTGCCTGACATTTACCCCAAGCAAGACAGGGACTCAAGTTAGGCCACTCCCCTGCCGACCTGAAATCTCCCCACCTCCCCTGTGGCCTCTATTACCTATTTCTTTCCCAGATGCTGCCCCCCCTCCAATGCCACTCTCCCAGCCAAGTGCTAGAAAAGCCACCCAGTCACACACCCCTAAGCCTCAGCACTACCTCCAGGAATCCCCGTAGGTGGTCACGCCTCGGCGACTGAGCCTCTGGATTGCTCCGGTTCGCTCTACCCCAGAACTCTTAAACTCTCTATAGAATGGGAAGAATTGCTGTGACACGGAGTTTGGGGGATTTCTGCCCCTCCCCCTTGTTCCCTCTTGGGGCTTACTGAGTGGGAGACAATGAGAGTATCTTGATTTTTGTGATAGAAAAAATATATTAAGACATTATCTGATATTAAGACATTAACTGATACAGTGGCTCTTGCAGACCACTTAAGTGTACTACTGAGTTAATAGATACGTTTTTTTTTTTTTTTACACGAAGAGTTGAAAATCTACACTGAATTGTTGCAAACAACATTTGCGATCCTGCTGGATCAGGATTGGTTTGTTGTGATGAACAAAACAGGCAGAACTCTTTTTTTTCTGGGATATCAGCACAGCAAACAGACTGTAGAGCTGTCTGCAGGTACTGTCTGCCTGCAGACTGGAGAGCGGGCGGATTTCCCAATCAACACAGTAAAGGCAGAGGTCACATCTACCCAGAGACCTTTTTTTTTTTTTTTTTTTTTTTTTTCATTTCAGGGCAAAAAGATAATGGAAATGAAGATGTGTAAGACCCCTTAGGAGACAGGGGTTTTCCTGTCTTGTGGTGTGACACAGAGCCCTATGAGCACAGGACTCCCTTGGGCCCAAATCCACTCCCTGAAATGGGGGGGAGGGCATAGGGGTGGCCTGATGTAAGCATGGTGTTGTGTTTTCTGCTGTGCTCTGAGTCACAAACTGAACAAATCCACCTACGGGGATTCCTGGAGGCAGTGCTGAGGCTTAGGGGTGTGTGACTGGGTGGCTTTTCTAGCACTTGGCTGGGAGAGTGGCATTGGGGGAGGGCAGCATCTGGGAAAGAAATAGGTAATAGAGGCCACAGGGGAGGTGGGGAGATTTCAGGTCGGCAGGGGAGTGGCCTAACTTGAGTCCCTGTCTTGCTTGGGGTAAATGTCAGGCAGCGTAAGCAGCGGCGGGTGTTCAAACCCAGAGGATGTTGCTATTGGAGGAGGAAAGAGCAGCTGTGTGAGCAGCGATGATTGTTTCGCTCAGCAGGAACCGTTCTGTGGAACCACCAGACTGACTGTGTTCGAGCCCCTTCTCTGCTGCTCTCTGTTTTAGCAATCTCGGCTAGGTTATGTGTGACTTGCAGTCCAGAAGGCCCCCATCCTGGTGCCTTCCTAGTATGTGCTCCCCATGGGAGGCAAAAGCGGGTGTGTTGACTGCATTTCTTTCTGCTTTTCCTAGTCCATTTCTCCTCTTTACTGTGGTTTTCTTCCCATCAAATAAGCTTTTCAGCTGTGCGCAGAAATCCGACAGAAGCCTTTTGTGTGCACTCCCTCGTTCTCAGTCAGTTGGGAAGGCAGCAGGTTCCCTAAAAAGCCGAGGCTTCTGTTAGACTCGGAGCCGTCCCCAGCAGTGGCTAATCCTCCCTGGCTCTCACTGTGAAAAGCAGTAAACGGGCTTATGGCTGGTGGGAGTTAATGCCTTCACCTTGAACTGATCTCACACTGGCCTTGAATGGCTCCCCGTTCATGCTAATCCCACTTCTTTCTCCTTGGGAAGAGAGCCGATATTGCTGGTATAGAACTCAGTACAAACTGGAGGTGGCAGGGCGTGGACTTGCCTAAGGAGGAGATAAAAGGCGAACTGTGTGTATGTGGGTGGAGTGGGGCTTGCGGGTGGCTTGCTGGAGCGCCATAAAAGCCGAAACACCACAACACAAAGGGAAAGAAATGGCGTCCTCTTGCTCAGCAAACAACTAAGGGTCAGTATCATCATGTGAGTTGCGTGTCCTGAGGAACCAAACATATTCTTGCCAGCCTCAGTACAGATGAATCTCTAAAAAGTCAAGGAAACAACGGTAAAACTTGATATCATGTTCTTTATGGATTCACTCATATATTAAAATAGTAAAAGGAAGGGCTGGAAAGATGGTTCATCTGGCTCAAAGTACTTGTTGCTGTTCAAAATACTGACCCCAAAGTACTTGGGACCCAGGATCAGTTCCCAGCATGTCACAACTATCTGTAATTCCAGTTCCAGAGGACCTAACACGTCGTTCTCACCCACTAGCACCAGGAATATGTGTTGTGTACGTATACACATGCAGGTAAAGCAAACAGAACAGCAGCACATGTCTGTAATTCCATCTATCTGAGAAGCATTGGCAGGAGGATTAAGAGTTCAGGGTTAGCCTGGACTACTTAAATTCTATCATCTATGTATGCATGTATCTATCTATCTATCTATCTATCTATCTATCTATCTAACAGATCAGTGCTTACCAACTACAAGATATATGTTAATATTGGAGAGGGAAACGGTGGAAAAGAATGTGGTTATGAGTGTGTGTGTGGGGGGGGTGCTGGAGCAATGGCTCAGTGGGTAAGAGCACTGGCTGCTCTTCCGAAGGTCTTGAGTTCAAATCCCAGCAACCACATGGTGGCTCACAACCATCTGTGATGAGATCTGATGCCCTCTTCTGGTGTGTCTAAAGACAGCGACAATGATATATTAATAATAAATAAATCGAGAGAGAGAGAGAGAGAGAGAGAGAGAGAGAGAGAGAGAGCTAGGTGATCGCGTATGGCAAACGATTCGCCCCTGCCAGGTCTGAGTGGTGACTATTCATCCCATCCTACTTGCTCTTTCTGTTTGCTTGGGACGTTTCATGTTGTAGACAGTCCTGGTTGAGAACGGCGCAGCAGATGGGATTCCCCGGGTCACACTCCTTCCTTTAAGCTCTGGCAGATGAGACCGACAGAGAACATCATAAAATTACATTCACTAACGCCGGGCGGTGGTGGCGCACGCCTTTAATCCCAGCACTTGGGAGGCAGAGGCAGGTAGATTTCTGAGTTCGAGGCCAGCCTGGTCTACCGAGTGAGTTCCAGGACAGCCGGAACTACACAGAGAAACCCTGTCTCGAAAAACCAAAAAAAAAAAAAAAAAAAAAAAAAATTACATTCACTGAAATCTCTTAGAGGGGGAGAAAAGACCCAAGCACACATCTGCTTTTGAAAACTGCTTGCCAGCGATCCCACCCACCTTCCACACTGAACAGCTGGAGCGGTCCCTCTAAAGCACAGATATGATCAAAGCCTCAGCTGCCTCCAGATGCTCTACGGCCACACGGCGCAGTTAAAGCACCCGGCCATAGCCTTAGGGACCAATCTTGATCTCCATCCATTTATTTCTCTTCGAATTCAATCCTCCAGGCAGCTATACTCCCTGGGTAGCCCTAGGGCCATGGTCTCTGATTCCTGGGCCTGTGCATGCTATTCCTGGCCCGCGCCCTGGCCTCCTCTGGCTCCTCCTGACCCTGCCTCTGGCTCCCTATTGCTCATTCTTCAGATGTGGGATTAGACTCGTTTCTGGGAAGCTGTGCTTGCCTCCCTGGGCACAGCTGAGGCGTCCTACCTGTGCCTTTCCCGTCCATAACTTTTGTCAAGATGGAGACCAGCTTTCTGGTCTTCTCTTTCCCTACAAGTGAGATCCTTGCCAACAGGATGATCTTTTATTGTCCTCTGCTTGACTAGTGCATAGAATAATGCCTGGTACCCAGGGGGCTTCGGTGAAACGTCCACTCGTGAGTGGGAGGGGCCTATGAGTAAACGAGTGGATGAAGAAATCGAACTACGCAGCTTTCCTGGGCACTTCTAGCGCAGTGTCAAGAGGCCCAGTAGTCTATTTATCTTCTGACGAATATAAAAGCTTTACTGAAAACCTTTCAACAAGTTTATGATTCTTTAATATGGCTACTTCTATTTAAATAAACTCAGCAGGCCAACTTAAGACAGCCACAGAGGAGGAACAATGACTCAAGACCTGGCGTGTTTGTTAGGGTTGACGACGTGTTGTTACGGTGAAGAGCAGTGTGGGCAGGAAAGGGTTCATTTCATTTCATAGATTGGAGTCCATCCTCTAGAGAAGTCAGATAAGAACTCAAGGCAAGAACCTGGAGGCCGGACCTGAAGCACAGGCCGTGGAGGAGTGCTGCTTACTGGCTTGCTCCCCATGGCTTGGTTAGCCTACTTCCTTATACACGCCAGGACCACCCAAGTAGAGGGCAGGGCGTTAGGAGGTGGCACCACCCGCAGTGGGATCACCCACATCAACTACTAATTTAAAAATTCCCTACAGACTTCCCTACAGGCCGATCTGTTGGGGGGCCACTTTCTAAATTAAAGTTCTCTCTTCCCAAATGACTCTAACCAGTGTCAAGCTGACATAAAAATCAGCCAGCACACCAGGTGAAAGAATAATGTAGCATTTTACCAACACGTTAGAACAACCTAACATGCTTCGTCTGCCCACCAGGGTAAACTGGTATGGCAGATAAGCGTCTGACTTCACCAGACTGTTTCCTTCTGTGCTTCACAGACAAGCGAGGCTCACCACATACTGGAGCCCTCTTAACCACGCCCTTTGTCCAAACAGAATTTCACACAGTATTTTAACACCATCTGCCTCAACCCCCTTATTGTATGTAAATCCGATTCCTACCTGTGAGGGGACTGGCGTCAAGGCCGTTAGTGAGCAAACACATAAAGAATACTTAGAATGTACTAGGGCTCTGGAGGAACAAAGGATAAGATACAGATCTCTGTGATAAAGACACAGGGGACCACGTGTGTAAGTTTCCACCCCACCCTCACAAACTCATAGTAAAATACTGAAAGTATCATTTGTGCTTGCAGGATTACGTGATTGCTCAAAGAGGAGGCAGCAAATAACATGCATGCAGACGTGTGAAATACAAAGCATGTTTTAATAAATGCCATCAGATGTTGTGGGAGTGGTGGGAAGGTCAGAGGGAGGCCAGAAGGAAGCCTACAAAAGCAAATTAGAAGGAAGGCTGAACAGATGGCCTGGTGGCCAATCACACCGGCTGCCTTTGTACAGGACCTGGGTTTGGTTCCCAGCATCGTAGAATCTCACAACCATCTGTAACTTCAGTTCTAGGGGATCTGAAACCTTCTGTCCTCCTTGGGCACTATATGCAGGCAGTGAAAATACATACATAAATATATTAACATAAACATATATATGTAAACATATGTGTGGGTATGCAGACAAACCACTAATACTCATAAAATAAAAATAAATAAATCATTTTTCAGGGAGATTAAAATCGACAGCCAGAACAAGAAATTTGTATCAAAGCCCCAAATAACATACCATATGATCATTTTTCTTAAATTTAGAAACTGACACATACTAGAAAAAGAAAGATGATAATAATAGGAATAATAATTGTGCATATTACCTTAGAACAGGATTCATTTTTAAAATCGTTGCTCATGAAGCATAGTATTTCTTCATACAAATTTATGTAATTATATAGCATGGAAAAAAATTAATATGCAATCCATAACTACAGAGAACAAGATACACTTCATTTGAGAACAAGCTCCATTTGAGGCTATAAAGGCTGTTAAAATACAAATTAAACACCTTCATGATGAGTGTGCTACCGGTTCCAGAGATTAGAGAAAGAGAGATTGGGGTGAACTGTGCTGTTTATTAAAGGGGGAAACAAAATGTCTTTCTTTCAGATCATGGGAAACTCCGAGGCTGTGCAAGCACAGCTCGGGAAGGGGTAGGATTTGGTCTGACCATCACGGTGCCTCCCCCAACGCGCCAACATTTTTATGGTGCAGAGTGGGAGAAAGGATGTGTACCTCACCCATCATTCTTTCTCCATATTCCAGATTAGAAAGATAACTCATGCCGGGCGGTGGTGGCGCATGCCTGTAATCCCAGCACTCTGGGAGGCAGAGGCAGGCGGATTTCTGAGTTCGAGGCCAGCCTGGTCTACAGAGTGAGTTCCAGGACAGCCAGGGCTATACAGAGAAACCCTATCTCGGGGGAAAAAAAAAAAGGAAAGAAAGAGAGAAAGAAAGAAAGAGAGAAAGAAAGAAATAAAGAACCCATTAAGGCATTTTCTATGTTAGGAGCGTCTTTTATATGACACTTGTAAAGTACGCTTGAAACTCTACTCTGAGATACCTAAACTGAAAAGGATTTCTCACTTCTCCAAACAAACTGAAAATCCTTATAGTGAAGAAACGAGAACTTTGTAAATAAGGTTTGTGAGTAGCAGGAGGGCAGTCCCTAGCATCTTAAAAGTAGATTCTGAAGACTGTCAACTTGCACATACACATTTCTGTGCACATTTGCAGAAGGAGAAAAAAATTTAACTGATCAAAAAGCCTTTTGTGAGTTAAACATATTCCAGAGCAAAGCAATAGATGCAGGCCAAAGACTTAACGGGAAGTCTGGTCCAATGACCGCAAAGGAAGTATACCTGAAGATTTTCTGAAAAACCGTTAATATCTAGCGTTACAAATTAGCAGGCCAATAAT
The DNA here is from genome assembly GCA_964023405.1 of Apodemus agrarius. Lineage (NCBI taxonomy): Eukaryota > Metazoa > Chordata > Mammalia > Rodentia > Muridae > Apodemus > Apodemus agrarius. The sequence goes on along the minus strand of OZ030009.1, from coordinate 117,841,159 downwards.
GGACGCAACCATTTGCGCAGACTGCATGTAGGCACCAGGAGCTGCCAGACCTCACACCAGCCTGACGAGAACAGTTAGTAATTTGTATCAGAGTAGAAGATAATTAACTCCAGTTTCAGAGCTGTCTGGGGTTAATGCTCTAAATTTCCACCGTGCAGCTGGGGGAAGAAAGGAAACCCGCTGCAAAGCAAGCCCGCAGGGCGCAGGCTCCAACACGCAGGGCGTCTGCGTGGACAGCGCAGAAGAAAGAACAAAGCTCTGGAACAGAGCGAACCCAGACGTAAATTCCAGCTGTGAAGCCTGAGACATCTCTCTACCTCCGGTAGCTTCTGGCTTCTAATCTAAAAAATGGGGATGTGTGTTCCTGGCTTGCAAGTTGTGTAGAGATGAATAAAATCATCTATTTAAGACGCTTGGATGCTGCATCAGGCAAGCACTAGACAGCCTTGCTGATCGAGACTAGATTCTGTTCTTTTCTCCTCTCTTCTCTCTTCTCTCTCTCTCTCTCTCTCTCTCTCTCTCTCTCTCTCTCTCTCGACAGGGTTTCTCTGTATAGCCCTGGCTGTCCTGGAACTCACTCTGTAGACCAGGCTGGCCTCGAACTCAGAAATCCACCTGCCTCTGCCTCCCAAGTGCTGGGATTACAGGCGTGCACCACCACGCCCGGCTTTCTGCTGTTTTCTAAGCACATACATTTATAGTGCTTCCCGCCCTGTTCCGTATATGAGAAGTTTTGACAAGAGGGCAAAATTTAGATCCTGAAGATCTTTTTAAGGCATAAATCGTGGCCAGGAGTGGCACATGCTTGTGATCTCAAGGCATTAGAAAAGAGACGTAGAGGAAGGTTAGTCTGGTCTATGAAGCCAGACCTTGTCTCATATTAAAAAAAAAAAAAAAAAAAAAGTCAACTGTTATCCAGTGGCTTTGAAGGTAGCCAAGGCTACATTTCTTTATATTAATTTTAATATATATGCATATGGCGGTTTTGCCTGCAAATATGCCTGTGCATTATAAGTATGCCTGGTGGCCATTGAAGGCCGGAAGAGGACATCAGATACCCCGGAACTGGAGTTAACTGATGGTTGCGAGCCACCGTATCAGGGTAGGGAATCGAATGCGAGTTCTCTGGAAGACCAACACGTGATCAAAAAGGCTGAGCCAGTCTAAGGCCAAAAGGTTACCCTTCCTAGTGCTGCCTGGGTTACTGAGCTGCTGCTGCAGGCCAGCCCGAGCTCTGAGGAGTGAAGAGTAAAGTTCCAGAAGATGGCTGTTGGCTTTTGCAGAAAATGTAGCGGGTGTGCAGCCCCGTCTTCATGGGGGTTCACCCGGCACCCGGAGCTGGGGCTGTCCCTGAATGCGTTGCTAGTCTGTGTATCTCCTCCCCCTAACTGGGCCGCCTAGTCTGGCCTAAGCGGGAGAGGATGAGCCTAGTCCTGCAGAGACTTGATATGCCGGGGTGGGGGGGATACCCAGGGGGACCTCCTGCTTCTCAGAGGAGGAAGGGAGAAGGGAATGGTGGGGAGGGGGAGCCGAAGGAGGTGGGGACTGGAGAGGGGGAGGATATTGAGATGTAAAGCGAATAACTAAAGAAATAAATGTAAAAATATGAAAGAATTCCTGCTTCCTATTTTTCAATTACTGAACTAGCTCTGTGCACGGTTTCCGCAGACGGACAGGTTAACTGGCCCCTCACACGAGCCGATCGATCTGGTTTTGCACATTTCTGCGTTTGACTCACTTCCCGGTGTCTCGCTCCCTAAATAATAAAAGCATAGAATCAGCCCCACCCGAAATGAATCCGGGGGAAGCTCAACAAGGGCTATACGACCTCCTAATCGGTAATCTTGCAGATTTATAGGAACCAGGAACGCCGGCGGACCTGTGGACAACACCAAAACCTCGCCAAGCGATGGACGACTGCTGGAGTTAATGACCGAGAGCCAGACAAGGTGGATCGTACCTATGGTCCCAAATGTTAGGATTCTGTCTAAGCTCCACCCCACAGTTACCTGGCAACAGTCAGGTATGCCCCGCCCCACAGTTACCTGGCAACAGTCACATAGGCCTGGCCCACTATAAAGGGGAGATGCTCGGTCCCTCCTCTTTTGCATCTCTTATTCTCTCAGCTTCTCTCTTGCGCTCTCTTGGGCTCCCCTCTCCCCACTTCTCTCCACGTGGTCATGGCCGGCCTCTACTTCTCTACTCTCTCCCTCTCTCTGCCTTTCTCTGCCTCTACTACCCCCTTAACTCCCCTCTCCATGCCCTGAATAAACTCTATTCTATACCATACCGTTGTGTGTCTGGTCCCTCAGGGGGAAGGGATGTCTCGGCATGGGCCCGCTGAGGCACCCCCTTCCCCCACACCGCTGTAGAACATATTCTCATGCCTCTTTCTCTTTTTATGATCACAACATTACAGAATCCTAACACCAAGTACTCAGGAGACAGAGCCAGGCGTCCTTCTGTGGACCCAAGGCCAGCCTGTTCTACGTAGTGAGTTCCAAACCAGACAAAACTACACACTGACCCATCTCAAACCCCAGATCCCACCCTGAAATCTCAGAAGCATCATCAATGAGAAATCCAAGCTTCGTTAGACAAACACTGGGAAGAGCTTCTCAGATCGGATGTAGTTGCAGAGCTTGGTTCTTCTGATGAGAGCAGTTGGCAGATGCAAAGCCCCGCCCCTGCCCCCCCCCCCCCCGTGGTTTGTCTTCTGTGCCTTGGGACACCTGGACAGTACGGTAATGGCTTCTCAGCCTCTCCAGGTATGCTCAGAAGTTTGGGTTTATAAGGTCAATGTTGAAAAATAATAACTCCTCTCTCAACAGAGTAACAACTCTCCTCTCAACAGAGTATCACGACTCCGGTAAACATGACGCACCTCGGCTGCAACAGGAGAGAGGGAATTATGTGTGTTTTTAAAGTGCAATTCCGTTTTAAACAAGCCACGCCAGCAGGCAGATGACACCTGCCTTTATGAGTAAAGGAATCTCTCCACTCCAGACTCTCCCTAAGCGTCTGAAGAAGTTTAAAGTCATGCATTAATTAATGCTTTGGGCGCCCGGTAGCCTCGTTACGCTGCTGTTATGAACTGCTTATTTCCACCATCCCAAGGGTTCTCGTAGCAAACAGATGTTCCCCAGCGGTTATCTCTGTATTCCTGCAGAATTAGCCCTCTTGTCTCATGTTTATCCACACCTGACGGAAACCAAATGCTAACTCTGGCGATGGTTGAGATGACGCCCTCCCTCTCCATCTTGCAAGCGTTTCCAGAGCTGGTCGCACTTCACTTTCTTTTTAGGGTTGTCCGAGAAACTCGAGCAGGTGGTTGGGTTTCTTCCTGTAGTGAAGATGTCTGCATGAAAGCAGGTTCTGGGAGGGCTATCCTACCCAGCCTCCCTGTTTGGAGCCTCACAAAGTGTCATGGGAAGCTTCCTAGAGCCTCAGTGGAGGTCACTTTGAAGTTTAAATACCTCGTTGTCTCACAAATACCTCTTTGACTCTTTTCTATTGAAAGACCACGGATTTCCACAAAGCTTATTTGTAGAACTTTATGCAGATTGCCAGAATTTGTTGTCCAGATTTTGAAAACTCAAACATACCCCCCCCAAAATCACAGAATACCCAAATAATAAATTTCTATGTAGACAGATAAACATTTCAATGACATGTTTTGATATGGAAATATTTATGATTTGGCATTACACACAAACAAGCAGATGATGTAGAAAGGCTACGCCCTACCCTATGTCACTGTTTCGTCTTGGTGCTGTACATACACACATAGCATGCATGCCTATGTTTCTGGAATACCACGCTCAAGACAGTATATCTAAAATTCTTCTGGCTCCTTTAAAAATATACATACATATTTATCTGGGACTCAATAGCAATTAGTGCTTACTGTTAATGAGAGTGATTTTTAAATTTCTTCCTCGTACCTTATTTAAATGTGGTAGTTTTACATTTTTCTGTACTAAACGTGTACAGCTTTCTAATTAGAATATAAATGTTTTCCTGGGGGTGGGGGGGGGAGGAATTCTCTTATCGGCATTAAAGTACTTTTCATACAGGTAGAGCCAATTAATCATTAATTAGTAGAAATTAATGGAGTTAAATAACAAGTGAATCTAAAATTAACTCACCATACAGATTTGGCTTGCATTTAAATAAATTCTTCCCAGTAGAGTGTCTCCTAACTAGCTCCAATTCCTCTAGCTTATTCTTTTCTGAATCGGCCCAATGATTTCTTGTAAATCAACAAGAAAGTCCCGGAAAGACAAGGAATGAAAGGTGCAAAGGGAGCTAGCTGGCCTAGGCGCTCTGCAGCCTGGAAGCCATGAATATGAATGGAGGGCAGAGGATAAAGGCCGAGGCAGACGCTATTCAGGAGACAGCTGCCTGCTCCCCTCCCCCACACTGTCACGCTCCAGCCGCCCACCCCACCCCCACCGCCTCCGCAGAGCGGTGATTCCCAGCCTAGAGGCAGGCACGCTACAGTGCAAGCTGCCTCCCCGGTGTCCTCACCCTCGAAAAGCACGGAGGAGAAAAGGCTGCTGTGTAGAAAGCTTGTGCCCCATTGAGCACCAACAGTGTTAAACACGCTTCAGAATACGTTGCTACTTTTCACATCAGTCGCGGCAAAAGCCCCAATCTGCTGGGAGGTACAAGGGGGTGAGCATTGTTTAATTGGCTCTGGGAATCTTGTGAGGCTGCTAGACCTTTAATTAGACGAGTCGCTGGGTTGTGCGATGCTTGTGCTAGGGAGGGGCCGGCGGGTTCTGCCCCGGTCCTGGGCAAACTCACCTTTGAACAAACTTAAGAGGATTCATTCATTTATACTAAATGAAAATTTCAAGGTAACAGAACCCTTTCTGCTTTACTCCAGACGTTGACTTAAGTCTTGCAAGAAATACCAACTAGCCCCTCTGTAAGGCCACGGCATCAGAGTCAGAAGCTTTCAGGGAAGAGAACCCCATAACCTGTTAGCGGCTTAGTTCCCTTTAGGGTCTAGTGGGTTTACCCTCCCACTAACCAGTATTTGCTCACAACCCTAGCCTCTTTGCATATGAATCAGATTTGATAACGCTTGAATAGTTTATTTTCAATATGAATTTCTTATCTAGGTGAGGAGACTCTGAGCTCTCCTATAGAAGGGCATCGACGCTCAAGTGCCCTTTAGCTGACAGGTGGATAAAGTGACATCATAGGGCGTGGACACTAAAGTGGAGGCTGTGTGGGGACAAAGTTCCAGCGGTGTGGATGGGTTGTCTAACTTTTCAAGAATAACTCCACACCTTGATAATATGACTTTGGGTTACAGGATGACAACGGGAGTGAGTGAGTGTGTGTGTGTGTGTGTGTGTGTGTGTGTGGTGTATGTGCACGTGTGTAGAGGCCCCAGGAGATGTTGGCTGGCTTACTCACTCTCCAGCCATTCCCTTGAGACACAGTCTCTTTGTATCTCTGAAGCTAGGCCGGGGGCCGGCAAGCCCAAATGATCTTCCTGTTTCTTCCTCGAACATACACTGGAGCGGTATATGTGTGGCCATGGCTTGCATCTTAAGTGGGTGCTGGTGATTTGAGTGCAGGTCCACAAGTGTAAGAAGCAAGTATTCCTCCCCAGGGAGCCATTAATAACTCCAGTACACCCCACCACCACCACCACACACACACCATAGGACTTTTAAAGGGCACTAGGATGATCTCATATGCAAAAGTCAATATGCATTCAATATGTAGACTGGAAACCAGAAATGGATCATGAATTTAAGTTCAAAACTGCCTGGTCCATTTACCTCAATCAAGTTCCTTAGATTCATTCTAGGTGTCTTCCTCCTTTTATTGAAATAACAATAATGTACCAGGGTTTCTGTTTTAAATATCTTGACCCGAGGCCTTAAAAGGCAAACGCACTTACTTCCACACCTCAGTCATTACCAGTGAAAAGACTGAGGAACAAAGAGAGACACCGAGACTAAACCAGGGGAAGAGGTCAGAACACCAAAACTCAGTCTCATGATTCAACAAGAACGCAAGCCTATTAACCCTGCAGGTCCCGGACGCAGCGGCAGTGTATAACCAGGATGCTTTCATGACAGTCCCAGCAAGCTCTGCTTTCATGTTACATCACGGGGACCAGAGCATTGAGACTGTGGGAGAAGATTCTATTTCCTACCTGTGACAACCTCTGGAGCAGCAGGGGGCAGTACCCTAGGACCTAGGATGATCTTAGTGCAGCTACTGTTGTTCAGGGACTCAGTGCGGTGTCCCCAAACACTGTTAAAAACCCACGCTTGTTCCATCTCTTCCCTATTCAAATATTTATTTTCAGATTCAATTTAGTCCCCATGCGTGTCCTAGAGTCCGAGATTCAGACAACTAACTCTTTAACCATCCATTCAGCATTTTACTCCTGAATAACTCAAAAAACAAAATTACAGTATTCTCCACACTGAATAAAAAATACACATTTGATGTAGTTTTAAAAAATACAGGAGCCGTCAGGCAGTCAATCGTCATTGTGTGGAGATTCTAGTCCAGTGACAGGTACGTGGTAAATTCTAGTTGGATGTCCCATATCTCTCTGGGTGTACATCCAGGGCTGCCTACCTGCTCCCAATCAGATGGTAGCTTTTTTGGACTTCAAAATTCTTAATATAACCTCTCCAAGAAGCCATTACTGATGGGTCAGATTTGCTTTGTCACAAAGCCACCAGGGTCTTCAACTACCTACCGGGTGTGCTAAAAGTAAATAAAAGCAGACAGGCACATCTACGGCCCTCTAAAGACAGCACCACAAGAAGGTCGGCACATCTCTTTTTATTTAGAGTTTAGCCTCCGTGTTAAGATCAGCACCTGTAAAACAAGCTGTCGGGAGTCTGTGGCAAAGTCTTCCATCACTGCCTGCTTCAGTCCCCCTGCTGAACTCCCGGCACCACCACCCTCAGCGAGGCCCCGACTTTCTGAATGCAAGCGCTTCTTCAAGCCCTGCGTGGGAGACGATCAGTCACAGCAGCGATCAGAGGGGCTGACCGCAGGGCAGCGAGGCGGCCGCCAGCTCCAGGCACTGTCCGTGCATAAAGAGCTGAGGGAGACCAAGATGGACAGAGAGAGATGTAGGGATCTGAGAGCCAAAGGGGGAAAGAGGGCACGGGAGGGGTGGAGAGATGAGAACCTCTCATCCTGTGTTTCCAAAACACGCCTCATGAGACAGAAGGAAGACCGTGAATGCCCCAGCTAGGAGCAGCTGTTACTTCAGGTTCTAGTAATTTCCTCAGCTGCAGACTGGAGCCCAAGCGATGAGGCCAGACCACATACCAGACCACATACACGACATCCAGTTTCTCTCGAATTTGGCCAGTGTGGCTTGGATGTGAACGTCTGTCTCCTACAGGCTCTACAAGTGAACACTTGGGTCCCCGGCGACCGGCCACCCTGTCTTGGGAGCGTTAGCAGGGTTGACCTCGCTGAAGGCAGTACGTCACAGGAGGAGGAATCTGAAAGATGTGAGCTCACTGCTTCTTGTTTTGACCTCAGCCGTCCAGCCTGCTGCCGCGCCTCCCTGCTGTGATAAGATTTCCCTTAGGAACTCCAAGACCAAATAAGCCCGTCTTCCTTTTGAAGGTTCTCTTGTCCATGGTGCATTAGCAAAGCAACAGAAAAGTAAGTTCTGAGTATATGTATGTGGACCGTGTGCATGCAGATCGTGAGCATTCAGATATGGGTGCCGGGAACAGAACCTGGGTCATCTGCAAGAAAAGCAACCTGCTCTTGGCTACTAAGCCATCTCCTGGGCTCCCATTCCTGTCTTTTCTTTCTGCTTTACTCCAGACCTTGAGTTGAGTCTTGCAAGAAATACCAACTAGCCCCTCTGTAAGGCCACGGCATCAGAGTCAGAAGCTTTCAGGGAGCCGGGCGTCGTGGCGCACGCCTATAATCCCAGCACTTGGGAGGCAGAGGCAGGTGGATTTCTGAGTTCGAGGCCAGCCTGGTCTACAGAGTGAGTTCCAGGACAGCCACGACTACACAGAGAAACCCTGTCTCGAAAAACAAAACAAAACAAAACAAAAAAAAAAAAAAAACAAAAACAAAAAAAAGAAGAAGCTTTCAGGGAAGAGAGCCCCATAAACTGTTAGTTGCCTAGTTCCCTTTAGGGTCTAGTGGGTTTACCCTCCCACTAACCAGGAGGGCCGGAAGTTGAAAGCTGTCAGCTGAGAGGGTCTCACTGAATCACACTTGGTTAGAAGGAGCTGAGCCATAAGAGCTAGCAAGTCCGTGAGAGAGATGAGCTTCCTACACGTGGGAATGAGGCGACATGAAGGTCCCTCTTGCCTTAATGCGGGACAACTCCTCTAGGCTCCGGGAGCTGCAAGACACCGCGTGCTTTTTCAGTGCCTCCCCTGCCCAATTCTGCGGCTCTCATTTACCTGCTGGGCGTTTTTGCGGAGTGACATCCCTGGTAAACCTACACACAGATCTCAGGATGTCTCTAGATAATAGAAGTTTGATCCGTCAGAAACAAGGTACAACAATGAACTTGTGCACTGTTTACTGAGATCTCCTTGGACTCTCCTTTCAGGGGACACAGATGGTTCTCCTGGGTCTTCACCTATGCTGTTCCCATCGTCCATAGTTCTGATGTGCATATACACGGGGACCGCAGGGTATCATGCCAGAAATTGAACGACGTACAAACTGAGCGGCTAGCTGAGTCACCATAGGAACGGCAGATGTGCACTATTGATTATCTATGCACACATATATTACCCCTATGGACTAGTGTTAATGATACCAGAAGGTACCCTGCACACCACCAAAGGATAACAGTAATCACCAAACCCCGATACAATTCTTTGACCTGCCTAGTGACCATGGCCAGTGATGAATCTTGTCACTTCTTTCAAAGCATGTGGATTCCTGGATTGGCATTATCTCTGGATATTTGGGGCATTTAGAGAAAGGAAAAGCAGTATCCCTGAGCGTCCCCACAGGTCTTCATGAGCACCCACAGCCTGAACAGAAGGGTCCTGGGAGTGGGCTCTTTCACCCACCATAGGAACAGCAGGACCAGGAGCAACACACCCACGAATACGCATGTCTTATTGATTCCATAACAAACTTCCATAAGCTCAGACAACATTTTCCTTTAATTAAACTTTATACATTGCAGTTCAGTCCCTATGCTCCTCTTGGAAACTAAGAATCCGTTTGCTTTCCTTATTGGCTGCCAAAGGCTATGGGGCATCTTTGGTGCCTCTGGTTCTGTCACTATCCTAACTCCCATGTAATGACCTCCTGTTCATAAAAACCCAGCAATGGTGGCTGGGGTCACCTTGATAATCCCACATAACCACCCTCTTCAGTATCTTTACATGATCACATATGCAAAGCTCTTTTTGAGATCCAAGTTGCCTACACTCTTCCGGCTTAATGGATTAGCATGGGCCCCTTGGGTGGACCACTGTTCTGTCTTCCACATCCGGTCAGCTTTTCTCAAATGGCTGAAGGGATGCTCTGAATGTAACCACAGGGAGTACAGAATTTCTGCCAATATCTATCTGTACTCCCTGGGAACAGAGTGAGAGCCAAAGAAGGACAGCCCGGTGTTCTCCGGTCAGCGTGTCCAGGAAGGGTGTCTCAAAACGCCCGTCTCTGGTTTCACTCTGCACTGGAAAATGCTATTTCCAGAGTACTAGGGACACTGAATTCATCATCGTCCTTCTCTCGGACACGCACAATTCATACCAAAGGATGGAGATGATGTTCAATAAAGGAAGACTTTGTCTTCCTGAACCCTGGGTTTTCTAAACTTGTTTTCTTATATCCATAGACACTTTGGGAATGACGTAGTAGGTTGCAGTCCAACTCTGGACAGGGTTGTGAAAATGGTTCGGTACAGAGGCTGCAGATCTCAGTGCCCCGAAAAGTCGCCTGGCACAGCGTTTCCTGTCAGACCGCATCGCCCCGTTAGACTAACTCCTCTCACCGCAGCTGCACTTGGGCAGACCGGGAGCCAGCGTGTTGACTCACTTGAGCTGAGGGAGTAAAGTCACTCTCCTCAGGCACTTCAGGACTGCCCGGGGACTCATTTCCTGGAAAGACTGCACACCACCACCCCCGCCCCCACCCAGGTCCCTTTCCTCGAATCTGGATCTCAAAGCTAACTTAAAAAGTCAAACAGGAAATAATATGTCACCCAAAATACCCCAGCTTTCACCACCACTCGTCTGTCACATCAAATACTTGGGCAGATTGCCAAGTGAAACTGACCAAGAAAAAAAAATTGTTTCTTCATTCAGAGGATGGATTGCTATTGTCAAAACAGAGGAAAAGGCATTGCCTTGCGCTGAAGAAGTACAGGCTGTGGCCGGGGTCTCAACTGCAGTGGGGCGCTGGGATCGGCTGGCCTTCTAAAAGCGTCATTACAAGTGTTGGAATAACAAAAGCTGAGTCAAAGAGAAAAGAAACGGAGTCTTCTTTCACTACACCTAATTTAAAAGCTCTTACTTCAGGTTTCCGCACACAGTATAAACATCATCTGCCCTTAAGGGCCATGGGACTCCCCAGAGCCTAACACAGGTGAGGTGCCTCTTGCCAAACTTTCTCCTCTCCTCTGTCCAGATTCTCCTCTGCCCAGATGTTTTTATTATAATATCAATATTCATTGCATGCATCCATATTCTATGTGGCAGGCACTGTGCCAAACCATGTAATTGTGTCATCTTGTGTTTGCCTATAGATGTGTAGTGTTGCTACTCTATAGGCAGACAGCCATTTACTGGATTTTGCTGTACTTTACTGTATTTACTGTGCCACGCTTCTGACAATGCACACTCTGCGAGGTACACTTTGACCCTCACATCTCCACTTAGATTCTGTCCCCCCTTTGAGATGAAGACTCCGAGAAGGAGACTTCCACGTGGTAAGACACCTTGCCATGGGTCACACAGCTAGTAGGTGGCAGGCCTGGGATTCGAACCCCTCCCGTCTTCCACTTCTTTCCAGTGTCTCTGAGCATCTCTGAAGTCACAGAACGTTCTTTTTCATCTCCTTCTCTGGTCACTGGTCACATTGTCATTTGCTCTGTAAATGCAAACTTGTCTAGAACAAATCTTAATGTCAGCTAGAAAGTGTATGAAAAGTCTACTTTGTTTTAAAGCAGGGTCTCTATGTAGCCCCGGCAGGCCAGAACCCCCTATGCAAATCAGGCTGGCCTTGAACTCACTGAAATCCACCTGCTTCTGCCTTTCTAAGGCTGGGATTAAAGGTGAGTGCCATCAAGCTCAGCTGAAACATCTGTTTTTGATGGAGGGGTCCCAGGTCTCAGGTGCTTATTTGTAGAAGCAACTATACAACGTCTTTCAATATCAGTTAGGCTGATAGATTGTTTCACAACTCTTTGCCTAGCAGCTCCTGCAGGAGACAGCCACCCTAGTTTCAGTTCCCTTAGATCTAGGATGAGGCCAAGCTTGAAAGAATCTCTCGTTTTCAGTTTTAGCTCCAAAACCCCGAGAAGTTTCCAGAACACAGCAGAAGCTAAGATTTTTCTTTTGAATGACGGTGATTTAAAAACTCTTACCCCCTCCTACCTGAGAAGCTAGCGGCGGTTATGGTTGGGGAGGGAGAGTGGAGAGTCAGTTTTCTTATGGGATTGTGGCGGTTTGAACAAGAAAGGCCCTCATAGGCTCACAGACTTGAATATTTGGTCTCCAGTTGGTAGATGTGTTTTTGGAAATCATTGGGAGTCTCGGCCTTGTTGGAGGGGGTGTGTCACTAGCTGCCGGCTTTGAGGTTTCAAAAGCCCATATGGATGTCAGTCCCTTTCCTTCTCTGCCTCCTGCTTGTGGGTCAGGATGTGAGCTCTCAGCGGCCGCTCGACTCCATACCTGCCCGCCTGCTGCCATGTTCCCGTCCATGACTCTATCATGCCGTCACGGACTCTAACCCTCTGGAATCGATAGCCCTAAACTAAATGCTCGCTTTTATAAGTTCCCCTGACCACGGTGTTTTCAGGGCAATAGGAAAGTAACTAAGACAGGGCTCCAGCCCCTTGACAGGCTGGCTATGCGTGTGCTGGCAGCCAGTCCCATTCCGACACACAGACGGGCAGCACTAGGTAGACTCAGTAAGTTAGAAATGAAACCAAGAACAATGAGCTCCTAGAGGAGGAGGGCAGAGTGGTTGTAGGAGACAGGGGAGGAACTGGCGAGGAGGTAAAGGAGGAGAGATTGCATCAACACTCCTTGTATGCATGTGTGAAATGAAACCCTCACACAACAAAAAGATGTTTTAATTAAGTCATGTCCTTCTGAAGGCACTGGGCGCGCCCATGGTACATAGACAAAGACTTATACACATAAATTTTTTTTAAAAAATTGAGACCACACCAGCCCAGGGAGACAAGAAGAAAAACACTCAAGTGACTGGCCCAGCCACACCAACCTGGGGTGGCCGGAAGAAAAGTCACCCAAGCACTTGTCACAGGTGCCACGAGGATGGACAAAGGTGTGACGGGGAGACGGGAAAGATGGAATGCATGTGGAGAGACGGAAGGGAAAGAGAAGCTGAGGGAGGGACTGGGACACTGTGGAGAAGGCGGAACCAGAGACACGATGGCAGATGGTCCTGGCCCGAGCTGCCACCAAGGGCCATGTCTGGATCTGTGGTCCTGCTGCAGCTGCGGTCTGTGTCCATGTCTGTGGCCGGAGTTACCGCCATAGGCCAAGCGATGTCTGTGGTCTGGGCTGACACTGGAGACCATGTGGATATATATAAGGTCCCCGCTGCCTGGGGGTGGAGAGTTGGAGGTGTCGCTGATCTGAGTGGTCTGCACTGCTACCCGAGACCATGGAGACATCCAGGTCCGTGCTACTACTGCTAGGGTTTTGGGTCTGTGGTCATATGGAGGCTGGAATCTGTGTTGATACCCACTAAAGGCCATGTAGATGTCCCTGGTCTAGACTGCCCCTGAGACACTGTGCTAAGCTGGCCCTGTCCCTTGCAGGCCACCATACTTCAGAGAGCTGGTCCTGTTCCTCATCGGCCATGGGGTGGGCATGGACAAGGAAGAGACATCCTCTCCTCCCCGCCACCTGCACCTTTGGCAGGTGGGAAAGGTGGCCCTGATGTCATTTAGAGCAGGAGAGCTGGCCCTGGTGGGGAAGGGTGAGCTGACCCCGAGGGTGTGATAGCAGGAGAGCTCGTGCTGCCTCTCACGGGCTGCAGCATCGGGTGAGCCCGCTGGGGCAGTGCTACCGAGCTGGCCCTGGTGGGGAGGACACAGGAGACCCGGCCGGGTTTCCACCTCAGCTACCCCCCAGGCCCAGATCCAGGGCTCTGAATTGGCTCACCCCAACATCTACCCCATCTATGATCTGCTGGAGCATTAAAGAGCTGGTTCTGTAGAGCTGAAGCTGCAGGATCTCCATTACACAGAGCAACAGCAGGATATCTGAGAGGAGTCCTGGTGAGGATTCAGTTTTGATGGGGTAGCAGAAGCCAGAGGCCTCTTACCAAACCAGTGACTCATTGCAACGAACATTTGCAAGTAAAAATGTGTGGACAAAAAGGTTTACCGTGTGACACAGTCACACAGTACGGCTCCCACGACAAGATGTTTTTTTATTCTATCTTATTTTATTTTGGGGGGAGGTTGCAAGGGCAGAGGTCATATGCTAAGGGACGGGGAGATAAGGGGGATTGGGGTGCATGATGTGAAATTCACAAAGAATCAATAAAAATTTAAAAAAAAATTTTTTTTAAATAAGTCATGTCCAGCCAGTTATGGTAAACGACTGTAATCTTAGCAATCTAGAAATTGGAGCAGGAGGACCAGGGGCTTGAGAAATCAAAGTACAAGGGTTACCCCAAGATCCCTGGAGGGATATCAGGGACCATGAAGGGGGCGTGTCATGATTTCTGAACACACAGTGACCCCAAATCAAGTACGCAATGAATCTGGGGTGCTGGCGGCACTCAGTCATGCCGCATGACGTCACCGAAGCCTTGGTAACCAACACAGAGCATGCTCACTTTACACTGTGCGTGCAGTCCCGCCACATGACACCAGCACACGGCCCTGTTGCCGGGAGTCGCTCAGATCCCAGAACACGGCATGTATGCTGCGCAGACAGAATTCCCTGCTTTTACAGAAACACGGTGATAAAGTATAGAAAACAACAGCATTCAACACTTTCCTGATATCATTCCCCAGTCTGCAAGTATTAGTCAGTACATCTGTGGGTTGGATTCTGTAAGTATTCAATGAGATTTGATTTTTTCTAACACACACACACACACACACACACACACACACACACATATATACATATATATATACATATTATTTATATGTAGCTGTCTTCAGACACACCAGAAGAGGGCATCAAATCCCATTACAGATGGTTGTGAGCCACCATGTGGCTAGTGGGAATTGAACTCAGGACCTCTGGAAGAACAGTCAGTGCTCTTAACCGTTGAGCCATCTCTCCAGCCCTAGATTTGATTCTTTAAAATGCTATTTGAGTGGCTTGCTTGCGTTTCCTTAAAAACTTGTTAGAGAAATTTTGAGATCAGAAAGTAGAGTTTAGGATTGAATGGCCAACAGCTTCTGAAATGGCTGTACGCATGCTTCTGCCATTTTGTGCCGTGTGTTTATGTGAAGTAGCATCAACTTAAGATGCTCTTCATATTACAGAATCAGATATTCACCCACGATTTAATTCTTTACATGAAATGAACACATCCATCTCACCAGTGTAAATTTGTTTGCAGCTTCAATATCTATAATACTATGTATAAAGATTTCAGTTTCATGCCTACTGCGTATTTCTGTATACCTGGAGTTGTGTAAAGATTTCTTGGGCAAACAAGGCCACAAGCAGAAAAAGTTTACAAAGTTTTGCTCCAGACTGAAGAGGCCCGTGTCAGCGGATGTAAGAAATCAAGATGTTTATTCTAACATTTCGAAGGCCATTTCCCTAAAAATAAATGACCCTGTTAAAAGGATGTTAAATTGTTAACTCATGCAGAAACCATGAAGAGGACTGTGGTCAGATGCCTGCAATAAATGCAAACAGAAAATCAAGTTGGAATTCTAGATGGACAGCCTGAGGATGATATGGGGCTTACGTTTTCTTCCTAATACCATTCCTGCAGGCAGACAAGCAATTAAGTGTGGATACTTAAAACAGAAAATCGCCTGGCCTAAATAAATGGGGGTGGGGTGGGGCCAATCCTACTGAAGTCAAGACATCTCACTGAGACAGAGTCCAGGTCTCCTAAAATTCTGATCCTTCCACCGCTCCAGCAACAGTTCCATGTGATCCAGGGTGCCTGCCTGTTACACAATCAAACCCTGACCTTGAACTAGCAAGGATGAGCACCACATGTGCCAGTACGATGGTACATGTGCGGAAGGTCTACATGTGTAGACTGTGTCACACAAGGAGAAAGCCAGGGCAAAGGTCGAATGACAAAACAACTTATGTTCTGGTTTTTCCAATGCTCCTTTCTCACCTAAGATACATTTATTCGCCCAGCAAACATAGAAATAGATTCATTTATTAAGAACTACTGTTTCCTAGTCAGGTGTAGTAGGGAGGAAGAGGCAAGCAGATCTCTGTAAGTTCAAGGCCAGGCTGATGTACAAAGTAAGTTCCAGGACAATCAAGGATACACAGGGAGACCTTGCTTCAATCAATCAATCAATCAATCAATCAATCAATCAATCAATCAAGGCTATATAGGGAAACCTTAATCAACCAATCAATCAACCAAGGCTACATAGGAAGACCTTCTCAATCAATCAATCAATCAATCAATCAATCAATCAATCACACACACACACACACACACACACACACACACAGAGTATTTCATAAGACTGAAACCTAGCCGGGTGTGGTGGTGCACGCCTGTAATCCCAGCACTTGGGAGGCAGAGGCAGACGGATTTCTGAGTTAGAGGCCATCCTGGTCTACAGAGTGAGTTCCAGGACAGCCAGGGCTATACAGAGAAACCCTGTCTCGAAAAACAAACAAACAAACAAACAAACAAACAAAGACTGAAACCCAGCATGGCAAAATCCAAATCCAATAACTCCATGTCTGTGCTCCAGAGGGTTAAGATGGCTCCACCCCTCCCACTTCGCAGCTAACACACACTTATTCCTGTTGGGATGGCTCTATGCCTGTGTGCAGCTCTCCTCGGCAGGGATCCCATGGCTCTGGCACCTGTAACATCTGGGCATTTATTTTCATAGCTTCACGCACTGACCTTTCTGGAACTCCATGTGGGGACCCCGGGCACTAGCCTGGCCTCAGCAGCTCTCCTTAACCTTGGAGGAAGATCCCACTGATCCTTTACTATTTTGTGCTTTGGGGGAGAAGAAATTACCTCAGGTCTTTCACGTTTAACAAGCTGGAGGCTTAGCTGGATGGGGTCTTGCCCTGAGGGCACCGCCCCCTTCCTTCCACTTTGAATCCGGCCTCCAGCATCGCACTTCCGGCTGCTGCTTTTCAAACTGTAACGTTCTGTATTTCTTTTCGCCTCGCTTGTACCTTTTCATTGCTGAGCCGCACAAGGATGATTACTAATAACCGCATGTCAGAGGCAACACTGGGCTGTCTGGAAATCTCCACCAACTAAATCCAGTTCATTGCTTTATAGTTTAGCCTCAGCCAGATTCTGAGGACAAGGGCAAAAGGCAGCCACATTCTTTGCCAAAAGATCACCCGGATGGTCTCCAGCCTGGTTGCTAATAGTTCCCCTCTGGAACTCCTTGAGCCGGTTCCCGACAACCCACATTGCCCCAAGCGCCTAGTTGTCGATGGCCCGCTGGGCCCCACTTACGGTGTCCAACCGTTTTTTCTAGTCCAAAATCCCAAAGGCTTTCACATTCCTCCAAAGAGCCAGCAGGTTCAGGCCTGTCTGAGCAGCAGCTCCTTGGTAACAGCTTCTGTTTTAGATCTGATAATAAATACCTTCACCCAAGACGTGGGGTGCAAATAATCAGCATACAGGAGTCATGTATCCCAAAAATGAACATTCTGAGGAGGAAATCCCCAATTCACAATAGCTCCCAAAACAAAACAAAACAAAACAGAACAACAACAAGAAGAACTTTGTGAACAAAATTTCAGTAGCCCAGCAAAATCCTATGAACTGACAAATGAGATTCTATGAAATTAAAAATTTCTTTATAGGAGAGGAAGCTATCTATCTGTATGGTGAGAAGACGGCCTACAGGATAGGAAAAAATCTTGGCCTGTTTTATTTCTTGTTTTTTTGTTTGTTTGTCTTTCATTTTTTTCGAGACAGGGTTTCTCTGTATAGTCCTGGCTGTCCTGGAACTCACTCTGTAGACCAGGCTGGCCTCTAACTCAGAAATCCGCCTGCCTCTGCCTCCCAAGTGCTGGGATTACAGGCGTGCGCCACCACCGCCCGGCTGCCTGTTTTATTTCTAAGGAGCACTAATATCTAGAAGAACTGCCAGAATTAAACACAGCAAAGCACCTAAGTCTTCAGGTCTATAATGGGTTTGGGAAATGAACAGATAGTTCTCAAAAGACGAAACACAAATGGCTCTGGAAAAGCTTTCAAAATCTTAGCTGAGAGAAACGCAAGTGAAAAGGCCCTTGTCAATCCACCCTTTCCACTGCATTGGGGGGAATGGGGGGATGGGGGCATCATCATGGAGAGAACAAAAAGGACTGGAAAGATGGCTCAGTGGTTAGAGAGTGCACGGCTCCTCCAGAGAGTTCAGCTCCCAGCACTAACGCAGGCACATCACAACTGCCTGTGATGAGTTTAAATGCCAACGGTTGACCCCTCCACGTGTCACGCAAATGAAGTAAAGTTGGAAAAAGGAAAGCAAACGACAATGAATCTTGAGGAAATGTGAGGAGAAAGAACAGCGGGTGGGAATGTAAGAAGCTGGTGCAGCCATTACGGGAACCAGTGCTGGGGGATCTCAAAGAAGAAAAGCTGCAGCTACCGTATGACTTAGCTTACGGGCATGTATCCGAGTTCTACCACAGACATAACGGCTCACGTCGATGCTCAGGGCTGCATTAGTCACTGTATGCGGGAAACCAGAGCGGCCAACTGTCCATCGACAGGCCGGTGGAGAATGAAAAGACACTCCCATTCAGTTGTAAAGAAAAATGAAATTACGAGTTTGCTGGAAAATGGAAGGAACTAAAAAAATTATGATAGTAAGCAAAATATTCCAGACTCGGAAAAGTCAAAGTGTACGTGTTTTCGATCATATGCAGATTCCAGGTTTTAGTTTTCGTCTGTGGGAGTTTGGGTGGGTGGGTACAGGTCATGAAACTACGAAGTGGACCACGGAAGGTGAAAGATCGTCAAGGGAGTGGGGAGAGGAGAGAGGGTTAGAGCGGAGTTGGGGCTACTTCGAAGAGAAAGGGGACAAGCGGGGGGGGGGGGGCAGGGGCTGGAGAAGGGGGTGGGGGACAAGGGTCAATAAAAACAAGGTGTGCATGAAAGCGCATAACAAAACCCAGTGGGCAAAGAGAGAACGGACTGAAGGCAGGAAGGAAGGAAGTGTGGGGGAGGGGGGGGAGGGGGGAGGGAGAGAGGCAGAAAGAAAAACAGGAGCGTGCCCTCCCCCATTTTAATTACAGGATGCTTCCGGGCCTCCCCACAGCTGATTTCTGCAGCTGGATCCCTGAATTCCTTGCCACTCACAGTCTCTTGTGCAGAGACCTTGACAGTCCCCGTTCAACCTGCCACAGAAGGCAGACGTGACCCCAGCCGCTCCCTGGAACGGAACCTGGAACCTCTGATGCAGGTTCCAGCGTCTTACTGAGCTCACGACAAAAAGGCCCTGCAACTGCAGAGAGAGAGAGAGAGAGAGAGAGAGAGAGAGAGAGAGAGAGAGAGAGAGAGAGAGATCCATGCAGTTAAGCCATTTAGTCTAAGCCAGGAAGACTGCAAAATTCTTACAAAAAATGTTAGTTTTGACGGGCGAGGGTTGTCATGCTATTAGGTGACAATTTTTTTTTAATTATTATGAAAAAAAACAAAGCACGACACAGTCACGACATTTTTACTTAAATAATAACGGCTTGACAGAAAACCACACAGACTCGTTTTGGGTGACTTTTGCCAAGTTTTGCAACCTTTTACAGCTGTGGTTCTCCTACATACGTAATAATGCATGCCAGCTGGCAGCAGTAATAACGCATGCGCGCTAGCAGCACTGTGTCTGTCGACTGCTAAGAAGAGTGTCCCTGAAGGGCTGCCCAGTCCCTGCCCACCTGTCTCAGTCAGGATCACTATGGCTGGGATGAAAGACCGTGGAAGGGTGACCTGGGGAGGAAAGAGTTTATTCTGCTTACAGGTCCACATCACTGTTTATTATTTAAGAGATCAGGACGGGAGCTCCTCTAGCAAGGCAGGAGCTCTGAGGCAGGGGGTTGATGCCATGCAGAGGCCATGGAGGGGTGCCGCTTCCTGGCTTTCTCCCCGTGCCTTGCTCACACTGGTTTCTTATAGAACCCAGGACCACCTACCCAGGGCCAGCCCCAATCACGGTTGACCAGGCTCTCCGCCATCAATAATTAATTAAGAAAATGCTCCACTTTTGGACAGCCCGATCTAATGGAGTCATTTTCTCAACTGAGGTTCCCTCCTCTCAGATGATTATAGCGTATGTCAAAGTGACATAAAACCGTCCAGGATGCCACTCCTACAGCTCTGACTGTGGCTGCAGGCATCAAACCCCAGGCCTTGTGCGAGAGCTACATGGTCACGGTCTCTCTCTGGCTCTCTGGCTCTCCCTCTCCCTCCTTTCCTTTCTTGTTAGTAACTTTGTTATGATTACTTTTAAACTGACAAAATAAAGTTGTATGTTTTTATCATTTATATTTTGAATATATACATGTACACACACACACACACACACAATGTAGTTACCTGACCTATATGTGGCCTGTATTATAAAGAAAGCAAACGATAGTACTTTTACTTTGTTTTTCAAATCAAAAACGACTCCTTATAATGAAAGCATACCCCTCCCCCATTTTCTATTTCTTTCTTCCTTTCTTTTTCATTTGTTCATGTTGTGGTGGCAAGGCAATCATTTACACTGATTTGTTTAGACGTGAGTCTTTTGTGAATCTTTTATTTCAATACTATTTTTCTCCTTTTGTGAAAAGGTAAAGTGCCCCACTAGAATGTTACCCGTGTCCAACAACTCCAATTCTCACCAAATGCACTTTCCCACAACTGTATTGGGGGTCTACAGAGCGCCCCTCACGCCACCCGAAACCGATTCACGACCCCGCCCACACACGTTGACGGCAGGCATTGGTAGAGGTGGGCTAACAGCTCACCAGGCTGCGGTCTGCCTCTCCCATGCAGGTGACTGCATTTCCTGACGTCCTTGCACTCGGCTGTAAGTTCCAGCCGAGGGGATATGACTGGCAGTGATACACTGTCTGAGTCTAACCTCGTCTAGCCCTGCCGCGCACACTCAACCCAGGCTGCCTTTTCCCTCGGCCTGACAAGCAAAACTTGTGTATCGTGTAAGATGACAGGGCCACAAGACAGAGTGGCTCTGCTGTGATCACTGCTTGGAGGAAAGCCAGCGGCATCTCAGTTCCTCGCTTAAAAACTCACACAAGGGGGCTGGAGAGATGGCTCAGTGGTTAAGAGCACTGACTGCTCTTCCGAAGGTCATGAATTCAAATCCCAGCAACCACATGGTGGCTCACAACCATCTGTAATGAGATCTGACTCCCTCTTCTGGAGTGTCTGAAGACAGTGTACTTACATACAATAAATAAGTAAATCTTAAAAAAAACATTAAAATGTAAATAAAGAAAAATAGCCAATAAATTAAAAATAAAAAAAAAAAACCTCAAACAAACTAGAACCAGTACTATGGGATCCGAACCATTCTTCACGCCAGTGGTTTTTGTTGTTGCTGTTAGTGGTGGCTTGTTTGTTGTTTGGTTTGGTTTTTGTTTTTATTTTTGTTTTGTTTTGTTTTTCGAGACAGGGTTTCTCTGTATAGCCCTGGCTGTCCTGGAACTCACTCTGTAGACCAGGCTGGCCTCGAACTCAGAAATCCGCCTGCCTCTGCCTCCCAGAGTGCTGGGATCACAGGCGTGTGCCACCACCGCCCGGCTTTGGTCTTTGTTTTTATAGTAGCTAGTAATGGAGTCCTAGGGTTTTGCTGAATGTCATAAGATTATATATAAAAGTAACCACCGTGCCAAGCTCTAAGACAGGTTTTACTGTAGACTGGGTTTACTTATTTATTTGTAGGTGTGTTTACTTTCACTTTATATTTATGAATGTTCTGTTTGTACGTTGGTAAGAGCACCAGGTAAATGACTGGTGCCCTTGAACGTCACAAGAGGGTGTTGGAAGCCTTGGAAGGGGGGTTACAGATGGCTGTG
The DNA here is from genome assembly GCA_964023405.1 of Apodemus agrarius. Taxonomy (NCBI): domain Eukaryota; kingdom Metazoa; phylum Chordata; class Mammalia; order Rodentia; family Muridae; genus Apodemus; species Apodemus agrarius. Next base: position 117,819,725 of record OZ030009.1, on the reverse strand, counting down.
CTGTGGATGCTGGCAACTGAACTGGGGTCCTCTGCAAGAATAAGTACTTTTACCACCGAGACATCTCTTCAGCCCCTCTAGACTAACTAGGTTTTACTTCACTGAGCCCATACAATATACCAAAAGCTTAGGGGAAAAAAAGCTCGCAAAAAAATATGGAAATATCATTCCGTTGATGTCTCTATGACTCAAGGAAAGCTGCCAGGTCTTAACTTCAGATAAATGGTGGTCCTGCCAAACTCCAGGGAGCAGCATGTTTCGTGAGTGTAGTGTGAGTTAGAGGGTTATGTCATAGGCATTTCTGAGGTCTACAATCAAATTGGAGAAAATTGATGTCGTTAGATGTACTCATTTATATTTAATAACAAATAAGGATCGTTTCCTATAAGACTTTTGCTTGCTTGGTACGTAGGGATGTTTGCCTCCGCATATGTCTGTGCACCACACATACGCTTGGTGCCTGAGGAGGCTAGAAGAGGCAACGGATCTCCTGGAAGTGGGGTTACCGACGTACAGCTGTGATTCTCCAGGCGGATGTGAAGAATTGAACCCATATCCTCTGGAAGAGCAACCAGGACTCTTACCTGCTGGGCTGTCTCTCCAGCCCAGCATCATGTTTTTAACCAATTATATGACTTCTTAATTTTATGATTACATTCCATTATGATTTGACAGTAGAATGCTATCCACGACTCAATTACAGCTGAAACATCTTATTTAAATGTTAAAATATACAAGAACATACATTTGCTTTGTCTATGCTTAAAAAAACTACACTAAGAGTATATTATCACGAGTTTAAGCCTGAAGTCAAACATGAGGAAATTTTAAGCCCCAACACTAACCCAAGATCAATTAAATAAATTATTTATAATAATGCCTAAGAATTAGGCATCAAATGTAAGTAACTCAAGATCATTCACTTAAAGACCTAACGCCAAATGAAATTACTTTTCTGACTATTAAAAAGCAGTCATACTGATTGGTCACCATAGGAATAATAATAATGTATGGCCCTTCTGGAAATGCTTCTTGGCGACCGCCGAAGTTGATTGGACCAAAGACATCAGCGGTAACTTCCGGAAACATGCCTCGGGGCTTTCTCTTTTCGCCGATGCTCCTCCCTTTATCCAAACCTCTGGGAGCTCAACAGGCTGCCACATCTGCTCAGTTTAGCCTCCTCTCTTTCATATCTGCTCACAAGTATTCTCACACAGCCCCTCAAATTCTCTCTCTAAGATGCTTTCCATGCCATACCTGGAGCTCTTTAGCTCGAAATTCGTTCCGTGTGTTTTCAACCACACCCCATCCGACAGCTACCATCCTGGTACCTGCTCCATTTCCCCCACCCACCCACCTTCTCTCCTTGGTTTAAATATCCCAACTTCTTTCCCTGATGCATTTAAGCTTCCTGTCCTTGCCCCAAATACTTTCTTTCCAGCTCTTTCCCTGGCTAACATGTTTCTCCTCAGGTCTCGGATTAACCCTCACTTCTCTCAAGTTATCCTCTTACCCTGCTTGTTTCATTCATAAAATTCATAAAACCGCCGGGCGGTGGTGGCGCACGCCTTTAATCCCAGCACTTGGGAGGCAGAGGCAGGCGGATTTCTGAGTTCAAGGCCAGCCTGGTCTACCGAGTGAGTTCCAGGACAGCCGGAGCTACACAGAGAAACCCTGTCTCGAAAAAAAACCAAAAAAAAAAAAAAAAAAAAAAAAAAAATTCATAAAACCATATAATTCTTAGTCTAAAATCCTGGGTGTGTATGATGACGGGCGCTTCCAGCCAGCACCCTCTCTCCTTTAACACCTTTATCAGAAACATCATACCCTCGCCGGATAGACGATGAAATGTGTCTGCGATACACATTGGCAACCTTGATGACCTAGCACAAGAGACAATCCACGAAAACCTGTATCACCGTATTTGGCAATGACGGTCGCTGCCCTGTCCTGCTGAACAGGAGGAAAAAGCCAATTGTACAATCTCTATGGCAGGTCACCTGGGGACGGAAAACCGTCTGAAGCCATTCATATGGCCTGAAGCCATTCACATGGTCCTTTGCACACTAAGTTTTACTCCTTTTTTATTTTCTATATTCTTTGTTTACATTCCAAAGGCTTTCCCTTTTCCCAGTTCCCCCCTCACCATATGTCCCATAAGTCCTCTCCACCCCCCCATTCCCCAATCACCCCCCCTCCATTTCTCTGTTCTGGTACTCTCCTACAAAACTGGATCCAGTCTTTTCTGGACCAGGGTCCTCTCCTTCCTTCTTCTAGGGAATCTTTTGATTTGCTAATTGTGCCTTGAGTATTCAGAGCTTCTGGGCTCATTAATATCCACTTGAGTTTTACTCTTAACAACAACAAAAATACAAACTTGGTAGTCCCGAGATGTGTATCAAAATTTAACTAGCTATAGCATTTTAGAGACATGAAGCTGTCCTGGCTTTGAAGTTTAAGTCATCCAACTTGTAAAGAAACTCTGAGAGAGGAAAAAGGAGAGAGGAAGGGAGGGAGGGAGGGAAAGAGAGGGAGAGAGAGACTGGTGCACATTGGACCTTCCTTGGAAGACAGTATTTACATCAAATCCAGGATGGAGTCCAGCATGCCTCTCAGCTCTGTTTATGGCCATCCGGGTCACTCTGACAGAGTAGCCTGTTTTCCAGGTCTGACTAAATGGTAGAGACTGGTGCCTATAAATTATTTCCTCCACAGTCCCCGGTGCCTGTGCCTGTAATGGGAAAGGCAGGCTTGGATGGGGCTCTGGAAATGTAAGGGTAGTCTCCGCACACTAAGTGCCCCTGAGCATGCCAGGCTGTGAGTGCACTTTTCCCTACTTCAGATGACAAAAAAGAAAAAAGGAAAAAAAAAATTCTTCCCCAGCCCAGCGGACTGCTGAACTCTCTTCTACAGCTGAACATGAGAGAAAGCACCGAGGCCCCGCACAGCGTCTGCCGAGGAGCTGGCAGACCTCAGTCTGCCCAGAGCAAAGGTTCAAGGACCAGCTCAGCAAAGTTCTTGGGGTGGACGCTCCTGTAAAGAAGTCAAGAGAGGGGCCCCTTGCCTAGACACCCTCCAGTGTGCTCTCCGGAAGGCCTCAGAGAACATCCCTGCCAGGAAGCGGCACCAGGGAAAAGCTTTGGCTTCTATTGAGCACAGACTTGCTTCTTTTCATTTGAGATGCTGTGAACATTTTAACAGATTGTGTTATATTTTCTCTTTGTTTTGGAAAGCCCAGGGACAAATTTCAAACTTGGCAATAATTGCCATTCGACATTATGGTGTGCACTCGCACACTCTGGTTCTATCTTTGACTTCCTCTTATTTTTCTTCAAGTCTGATTTTCTATAATTCTATTTATTTATTTATTTATTTATTTATTTGTTTATTTTGGCTTTTCAGAGACAGGGTTTCTCTGTGTAGCCCTGGCTGTCCTGGAACTCACTCTGTAGACCAGGCTGGCCTCGAACTCAGAAATCCACCTGCCTCTGCCTCCCAAGTGCTGGGATTACAGGTGTGCGCCACCAACGCCCGGCTCTTTAATTACTTTTTAAAAACGATTTTTAAAATTTTTATGTTCATTGATGTTTTGCCTGCATGTATGTCTGTGTGAGCTGTCAGATCCCCTGGAACTGGAGCTACAAACAGTTGTAAGCTGTCATGTCAGTGCTGGGAACTGAACCTGGGTCCTCTGGAAGGGCAGCTAATGCTCTTAACCACTGAGCCATCTCTCCACCCCCCTTTAATTACTTTTCTCTGGTTTGGTGGGTGGGTTTCTGCTCCTGTGGCCTTGGGTATGTTGCTCAGCATTTCTTTTATTTTTTAGATTTTTTTAAAAAGATTTATTTATTATATATAAGTACACTGTAGCTGTCTTCACACTCCAGAAGAGGGAGTCAGATCTCATTACAGATGGTCATGAGCCACCATGTGGTTGCTGGGACTTGAACTCAGGTCCTCTGGAAGAGCAGTCAGAACTCTTTTTTTTTTTTTTTTTTTTTGGATTTGGATTTTTCGAGACAGGGTTTCTCTGTATAGCCCTGGCTGTCCTGGAACTCACTCTGTAGACCAGGCTGGCCTCGAACTCAGAAATCTGCCTGCGTCTGCCTCCCAGAGTGCTGGGATTACAGGCGTGCGCTACCACCGCCCGGCGAGCTGTCGGAACTCTTAACCACTGAGCCATCTCTCCAGCCCCTGCTCAGCATTTCAAATCTTCCATTTTCTTCCTTTTAAATTGAGGGCAATAAAACCTAAGCTGTATAACGGCTATGAGAATTTTTTTTTTAACTTCTGTAAAGAGCTGGGGCTATAGCTCAGTGGTTTGTGCTTGCCTAGCATGCACAAGGTCTTAGGTGAGGGTCCCAGGACCACCACCAACAACTAAAATAGAAAACAAGCAAACGAAACAGTAAAATGTTAGGGCTTAGTAATTGCTAGAATACTAGAATCTTCTATTACTATTCCCAGGTGTACAGATTACACGGAAAGACAATCCATGTGCTCCGGTTATCCGATTGTGAGCACTATCATTAATGGGGGCATACTTCCCTCTAACAAACACTGGCCACTCCCCAGTTACAAAGCACAAATGGTTCTGGTGGTTTACTCAAGAGTTTCACAGTTCGGATGGAAATGCAGTTATTAGAATGATCTGAGGTTTAAATTAACGTATACCGGGAGTTAAAATACTACAATATAGTCATCTATTTGTTAAGCACTTAGGTATGCTATGTGCTCAATGCATAATGCAAGCATATCCAAACAACTGTATGTGTAACTTGATGTATCTGATGATATACAATAAGGAAAAAGAAAAAAAGCAAAGATATGAATTTCACATATGGAATGAAGTATGGCCTCTCTCAGGCCACCTGTTCTGAGCCATTTCTTTCAGGCTTTGGGCCTAAACTAAAGTTTGTGTTGTTTCTCATAAACCTGATATCATCAGGTCCCGTAGTCTGGGAAACAGAGTCTTAATTTGTACAATTCAAAATAAGTTTGTAGAATACTAGGCATCTTAGGCCTAATTCAGATTCTATTATCAAAAAAACCCTTGTGACGGTCAAGGGAGCTTGGCTTGGAGCGAGGATAACGGGGTGGGAGGGTGGGGGGGTGCCTACAATGCCTGTTCTTTTACCGATAGGAGGGGCGCCCCCATGGGCAGAGTCAGAAGGGAAGGAGACGTTCCCATAACTATGGGAAACTTAGGTTGAAAATGTTGAGGTGAAGACAGCTCGACTCGGCCCCACTTGACCCCTCAAGAGCACTGTGACCTCAAGCCAGTCACTTCACCCCTCCCACCTCAATGGTTTATGTCTAAATGGCTCCTCCATCGACATAGTCCACGGCTAAGAGAGTGTGCGCTTTAAGGCTACTTCAGGTCCGTGTTGGCAGGAAGAAACGACTCCCTTCCTCACTCTTGCTTGGACCAAATTATCCCCAGACACTGCTTCCAGCTTCACTGCTATGAAAATGAGGAGTTCTGTGATTTGCATCAGATGAGTCAGGCCTTTGCTGATCTAAGGAAAAGCTCCCTCGAGGGAGCTTTTCCACAACGCCTGTTTGCTCTTCATTAGCGGCAAGAAACGTGACCACGAGGCAAGCCAGCAGTGACTAAGAGAGGATAGTGCCTCGTCTTTGGACCAAGAATCATCCTGTCTCATCCGTTACTCACGCCCCCCGCACCCCCACCCCCACCCCCACCCCGTCGGTGGCTCTCCTCAGTTACCAGCACACTCGGATACATGCCCTCATCTCCTGGGATTCGCAGTGGAAAGGAAAAGATTGTCCTGGTAGGTGACATATCTCACCACTATCCTCTGCAAGTCTTACTCCCACCCCAGGACAAAATGCCCCAGAGAAGATAACAGGAGAGTGAATAAGTAGATAGAAGCTATTGTGACAATCCCCAATCAACACAGTCTTTATCAACGGTGCAAGGGTATTCACTTATCCATGAATTCAACCATGATAACATTCAGAACGTTCTTGTGCAGGGAGTTGTAACAATGCACAGTCTTCAGCAAAGCTGCAAAAGAGAACTGGAGTTGATAAGTCTAAAGAGCCTCCTCTTGATATGACAGACAACAGCTACTGCAAACACTGATAACACAAAGGCTGGGTGAACTGGAGGAAAGGTCTTTTGCGCTTTGCTCATACAAGTTGATATCCAACCAGACTTGAGAAATATAGGAAACCCCGTGGCTGCTCTTATCCAACAGACAGTTGGTGTCATGATTACAAAACCATGGAAGTCACATTTCTAGTCTGGAGGGTAAGATGTGAATCAACCCAAAAATATGAACCCAAGATATCACTGGAGTTAACAAAAGTTGTTTATGACTTAACTGGCCTTGGGCAGTTCAAAGAAGAAGCATCAAAAATAGCAATGGACACTTCAGTTGCCTCTTAGCCTTCTGTGAATTCCTCAATTACGTCAACGACTTGTCTTCCTCATCCCAAAACAAAGAGGAAACCAAGGTCTAACACCTGATCATCAAGACATGGCTTTTCTATCTTTATTTAGTCACCCAACAAATAATAACTGAGCACTTTACTATGTGTCAGGTGCTATACAAGGTTCCTAGATCTACCATAGCCTAGACCCAGTGAACTACCTCTTCTGGGCCTCATCTTTGTAAAGAACTTTCAATCTATATTTTAAAAACATTACCTACAGATGAGATCACAGTTCTAGAGGTAGACTTCTAAGATAAAATGTCACAGCCATTTTGATAAGCCTGTTTAGAGATTTAAGAAACACAATGTCTCCCATGCCTATCTGTAGAGGTCCAGCTCTCACAGTTTCTGTGGTTTCTACAGGCCACTCAAAAGGGCAGCAACCAACAAACCCGCCGCTGCCGAACCGGCCATCTTGGACCTGTGCTTCTATAGGAGGAAGACCTCAACAAGACCACCTAGCAGACCGATAACTACTGCTGCCTTGGGGAAGGGGTAGCACGGTGATGTCAAGCTAAGAGGCGGCCTTCGCTCTCTGGCCTCACTTTCCTTGATGGGACTGAATTTTCATAATGTTCCAACGTTGTGACTGGTCTAGTAGTTGATCCCTTACAGTGGGTGCAGGTTAGGCAGGACCCAATCAGGTGGGGCACAGAGGATTCTGTGAGGTGCTCTCCAGGAAGGGAAGCAATGAGGATGATCTGGCAGAGCTCATAGGGTTCCTCTGGCATGGCCACACTGCACAGCCAAGTCTCAGTGTTAGGGACGCAGCGTACTGCCTCTGGGCCCAGTTACCTCGGAAACAGTACAACTGAAACAACTCACTCTGGGCTAATGGAATAACAAAGATGGGCAACAAGTTATCACAACTGGAAACTTGTCCTTTCATAGGAAACAATACATCCTCACAGTAGATCCCATGTGCCAGTGAGGTAAATCCAAACTAGTTTGTCCCCCCTGAAATGTGTCATTTCTCCATTTTTGTCAAACAAATCCCATTTTGCTCATAAGTGTTAAGGTTATAATCTGCAAGGACGCACACTTTACCCGACTACAGGGTAGCCCCTGTTAACTGTGTTCATTCTAATGAAAACAATACTGCATACATGTCAACTACCGCAGAGCATGGCAGGAAATAAAGGCAAACATACTGGGCACAGAGCTGGCATATCAACGCACATCCTGCTAATGACAAGAGTTGACAGCTGAGACAGATGTGTGCACGAAAAAGAAAATGTTTTCTCAATAGCCTTCTCAATTTCCAGAGTCTGAAGTATATTCAAGGTGTCCCAAACGAGTAACTAATGATCGGATAATGTTTCTAATTAGAGCAATTAGCAATTAATTGGGTAGAAAGTATATGAGCTGTGTAAGTATATGAGTGCATGCATGTGTGTTCACCTGTGTCCTCTTTGTATCTGTCCATACATGATGCCAGCATTGAGAAATGAAGTTAGTTAGATGTCACTCTCAGGAGGTGAAGGGAAGGTATAGGAAAAGCTTCCAGAAGAGGGAGTGTCCTCTTTGATTTCATCAGAGATCAAGGGGAGCTCTTATGGCCAGTGAGACTGCCAGGCCAGATAAAATAAAGATTGCAAATTACATTTGTGTCTTGGGTCAATGGAGAAAGGGTTTTATTTTAGTACAAGTATGTGTGAAATATCGCAGGCATATCCTGTAGATTTATTTGCTGAATCAGGCAGTGTCAATGGCCAGAGAGAGGCGGGCATGCACACCAAGTACCTCTCCTCCTTTGTCGAAAATACTGTCAATATTAGCACAGATTAACATGTAAAACACCTGGAGACTGAGGTCCACCCACAATTACATGTCTGTAATTGTAAGTTCCTTGACTGACATCAAGTAGTACACTGTATTCCTCCTACAGGACCTGGGTCATGAGTCACAAGTGCCAAAGACTTAAAATGAAGTTTTGAATAAATAAAGATATGAGCAAAGGGAGAATATGGGGGTGAGTTTTTTTTTTTTTTTTTAAATAAGAAAGCCACTCATGGTAGAAAGAAAATACAGTAACTTCTTCTCCACCAATGAGAAGAAACATCTTAGTGTAGCAAGGCATGGCGCCTGAACTGTCTTCAACATGTCGAAGTACCCTAAGCAGAATGAACTGAAGTGCTTGGAAAGGGATATTTTAAATTAGAGATCAACACTTATATAATCATTTACGGCAAAAACCTATAATCAAGGAAGGCAAAAATAATCAAGGATAGCAAAAGCCCAAAATGGCAGGCAGCTCTACCTGGAACCACTCAACCGAGAAGGCTTAGGTAGAAAGTACCATGAGTGCGTATGTGTGATCACCAATGTCAGTAGGTATGCATTAACATGTTCTTGTATAAAAAGCTATGTGATCAGTACACTGAGCTCTGGTATAATTCTAAACTGTTCATAGCAACGGAGCTGGAACCGAGACTTAGGGAAATTCCTATTTTCTGTTTAAGTAGAGATGTTTAAGTTTATTGATTCTGTTTTACATATACAAAACTTTTATAACTTTACTTTCTCTTAAAGACTTTGGCTTTTTAAGTAAGAAAACAGTTGCTGACCACCGAAAACTTAATAAAACAGGTGAATAAAATTAAAAGAATAAAAATCACTGATTTTTCCATCCAGAGATAAGACTCAAAACTTTGAGGATATATCTCAAGGTTCTTTCCTTTCCATGCAAACACCCACATTTAACAAAAATGCAAGTGGACTCCGTCCTACCTAGAAAGCTTCTTTTAAGAAACAAAATATAGCCGGGCTGTGGTGGCACACGTCGGTAATCCCAGCACTCTGGGAGGCAGAAGCAGGCGGATTTCTGAGTTTGAGGCCAGCCTGGTCTACAGAGTGAGTTCCAGGACAGCCAGGGCTACACAGAGAAACCCTGTCTCAAACAAACAAACAAACAAACAAACAAAACAAACAAACAAAATATAGTCAGCCAAGTGACCAAATATATTTCCACACATAACTTTTAATGCTTGTGCAGAAATTTTCCACAGATGCTTTACTTAACCAAGTGCTTATTGCCATGTTTTCCACACCTCGAATGCTATTATTGTTCTTTGGGCAACAGGATGGAGAAGCACTAAGAGTCAGAATCACTGAGTCGAAGACAGTGCTCATGCACACTGTAAAAGATTTTCATCAATGTCACCATTTTGTCACCTGTGACAATCAAATGATTGAAATCAATGTATAATTTCATATAAAAGAGACCGTTTTTCCTGATTTTGTTTTTGACAGTCGGCCATGGAGAGAAACTATCTGTGAAAGTAGAAGTTTATATAGATTAAGAATAGAGAGATTAAGAAGAGAGGAGGCTGGAAAGATGGCTCAGCAGTTAAGAGCACTTCTGAGTTTGAGGCCTGCTCTTCTGAAGGTCCTGAGTTCAAATCCCAACAACCACATGGTGACTCACAACCATCTGTAATGAAATCTGATGCCCTCTTCTGGTGTGTCTGAAGACAGCTACAATGTACTCACATATAACTAATAAATACATCTTTAAAAAAATAGAGAGAATATCTGCAGTATTTCCCGTTTTCAAGAAGCCAGTCCATAATAACCCAGAGTTTAAGAAAGCCATTCACAATTAGCTTCTGATGCAACCAAATGACTAAGAAGAATTTTTAAGGCCAATTTTCAATCATAGTCTGCTATTGTTGTACAACTCTCGTGGTTTCTCATGACAGTGGAATACCATTTTAAATCCACTAATTTCCTTTTTTATTAACAAAAAATAAGAACACAAACTAAGGTCTTTAAAAGTCATACTAAGTTACGTTCTTTTTTTTTTTAAATAAAAGGGGGGGGAATCCATTTGATAAGACCAGAATCCAAAAATTATTATTTGGTCAAACAAAGAAGGCCTCACCTATGGCAGACACCCATGCTACTAGCATAGTCATAGCAGCCTAGGTATGAGTTAGCTGGCTGAAGTGGGTGACCGTCTACCCACATGCCTTATGGGTGAAAAGCAAGCGAAACAGAATACCTCACAGATTCCAGAACGACCAAGTCAGAAGGAAAAACAATGAAGAGAAAGTTTGTAAGCACTGCATCTGATCTAAATCTGTATCTAAACTGTTTAACAACGAGGTTGCATATCACTATACCAGAGAGCGACTAATCAAGCGGAGAAATTACTTCAACACGCCACCCAGCAGAAGACTGCTAAGATTCAAGTGTATGAAATGCGACCCAGAGATGAGTCTAATGAAAGGAAAGAATAGCTGTGAAATACTAACCTCCAGCGTCAAAAGAAAACCACGCCAGTCACCCCTGCACTTTCTAAGTTGACAAACTAGGCTCATCGTCTTCTTTGAGATGCAGAAAAATGAAGAAAACAACAAATACACCAACACACACACACATACACAGAGAGAGAAGGTTAGCTCTAAATACAGAAGCTTAATATGTCAATATTGAAGAAAACTAAATAATGTTATTGCTAGTGACCTAGTCATCAGTAATCATAGTCATTTGGTTAATGACTAATTCAATTAACATAGAAATTTGACTATAGGATCCCGTACAAAATATATATATTCCAGAAGATTCATCATGTCTTTGATATGAGTCGAATGTTTTTGTTTTTTTTTCCAGTGTTGGGAACTGAACTTGGGGCCTTCATGTGCTTGACAAACTAAGCCACACCCCCAGCCCCCGTGTGTCAGATTTATTACTTATGAGTCTCCAGTCCTGGGCTGGATCACCTGGGAACCTAAAGTAATGCTTTACTCACTTTAAAAAAAAATGCCTGGAGGCAAAGGAATCTAAGCAAGAAAACGCCTCCCGCTGAAGATATACGGGTATATAAGACCACGAAAGAGGAGTCAAAGCATCGCTATCAGTCCTGGGTGTTATAGATTTTTTTCGCCCTTTGGAAAAAATACTAAGCACCAAGGCTGAGATGACGCCGAAGTATTTATGGCTGGTGGCCCTGGTGGCGTTGTGCATTCCACCCGTCCATTCTCTGAACTGTGTTTATCTGGATCATACCATCTTGGAAAACGTGAAACTCCTGGGCAGCATCATGACCGGCTTTCCCTTAAGATGTCTAAAAGATATCACGGATTTTCAGTTTCCTAAAGAGATTCTGCTGTACATCCAGCATATGAAAGGGGACATAAACGCGGTCTCCTATCGTATGTCCGCTCTGGCACTCACTATTTTCAGCCCTAAAGGCGCCACCTCCCCGGTGACAGAGGAACACTTGGAACGCGTCCGATCGGGACTCTTTGACCAGCTGCGGCAAGCTCGAGAGTGCTTCATGGACGAGGAGAAAGAGCACAGGGAGGAGGCCAGCCCCTCACAACGTCCTCACTCAGGGGACTTCCTGACGGTCTACCTGGAACTGAGCAACTATTTCTTCAGAATCAAAAAGTTCCTGAAAAATAAGAAATACAGTTTCTGTGCCTGGAAGATTGTCGCCGCGGAAATAAGAAGATGTTTCTTCATATTTTACAAGTTCAAAAAACTACTCAAGATGAAATCAGGTATATCTTCAGAACTCCATCCCCCCCCCCATAGTCTCCCCCTTCCTCTTAAGCACGGCTGTGTAGTGTTTGATGGGGCAGTGTCCTCAGTTAGATTGGCCCTTCGCGTAATGTTTGCTGTCTCGGAGGCTTGACCTTGGTAAGTCAACCACCTCCATCTCTTTAAGAAGAGTCAATGCTGGCCGTGTTACTCAGCGCCTGGATGAACCCAGGAAATTACTGAGGCAATCCTGGAGACAGGTTGGAAGGAGTAAGGTTTCCTTTCCCTCTTCTCCCTCGGCCGCTTTCCTCTGACCATTTTCTATTGGCTTTCCTCTACCATCTAAGAAAGTTACCAAGGCTGTGGTTAGAAGGCAGGGAGAAGGTTTGAAAAGGTAACGTTTCAACAAATCATCTCTCTGGCTGCCAAGGTTGTTTATTCTATGAAAGTCACCACATTAACAGTTTATACCCAATCTATAAAACCAAAATGTTTTTTTTTTTTTAATCTTTTTTTTTTCTAGAGGAGAAAACAAACGTTGAGATCGTTTGTCGGTTTGGTTTCTTTGAGGTTTAAAGAACGTAAAGTTGTTGCTTTAAAAGTCAAGGTTCATAGTGAAATGTGGATAGACAGACAGACAGACAGTAGAATCAGTTGACCACTAAGCACCTCCTTAACACCTGAGAGCCCATGACTCTCATGTAGCACATGTATGCTGCCCAGAGTATTTTGTCTGGTTTCTATATCTAGTATAGAAAAGTCTATGGACGCAGCTCAGTGATAGCTGTACTTGTCTACAGTTGGTAAGGACACTTGAACTGGGTTCCCAGATTTGCAGTGGGGTTAGGGAAAGGCCTGGGAATTAGTGACAGTCTCTCAGAGCGGGTGTTTTTCTACATGCATGCGCCTAAAGTAAAATGTCTGAAGTCATACTGTGGTGGAATTCTACATTCATGCACAATCTCCCCAGCTGGAAATTTAAGCAAATTAGGCACTCTAATAATACCTGGTACCTTAATCGAGTTTATCTTGTTAAAGTCACTTTGTAATCCAGATTACCTACATTATTTACTTAACTTCTCCTGTTTTTATTCGGCGCCTAACTAACTGAATTTTCTCCTTCTGTTCCCCTGCTCTGTCATATTTCAGAATCACCCACCTTCAAGCAAGAACTTAAATAGAAGCTGTGACTGTTCAAATGTCCCCAAAATGCCTTATTCTAAAGCCATTACCAGGATGCTGCTGATGCCACCCTTCAGATGCAAGACTTTCCAAGTTCAGGGCTCAAGACAGGACAGTCAAAGAAAGTCTTAGATTAAGCAAAAGACAAATTTCAGTGGAAAAGTTAGCAGAAATGTTAACTTTAATAAAACAAAAGTTGTTGTAGATCATGGCATTTATTTATTTATTTATTTATTTATTTATTTATTTGGTTTTTTTCCGAGACAGGGTTTCTCTGTGTGGCCCTGGCTGTCCTGGAACTCACTCTGTAGATCAGGCTGGCCTCGAACTCAGAAATCCGCCTGCCTCTGCCTCCCAAGTGCTGGGATTACAGGCGTGCGCCACCACCGCCCGGCTAGATTATGGCATTTATGTTACTAGCAAAACCAATCAGTCACTAAAATGAGTGACTATAATCTATTTGATTAAAAAAAAAAGCTCATTGATAAGGTTGTTTTAGATTGGGATGGTGGCAGTGGGGAGGGAGGCTGGATCTGGGACTACAGAGCGTAGACACAGCATTTTCCGTTCATTTCTCCGCTGCCTTTGCCTGACCTCTAGGCAGCCCTGCAGAGATGGCACCAGTTACTGTGTTTGCTCTGTGCATGGGGAGAGACCTGGCAAGGTGCAGTGGGAACTTAACTCAGTGCTCTTTTTTATAGAGTACATCTTTAAAAAAAAAAAAAATCAGAGACCAAGCTCACCAAAACGAACATAAACAACATAGAAATGTTAATGGACAATATGAAAATGTTTATTCTCACTCTTGATTTCTAAAAAGTGCTAAGTAAGGCAATAATAAAACATCCCTCTCCTATTAATACCACGGAAATGGAAAACCAATGATAACAGAGTGAATACAGTGTAGGTTCTCCTATACGTGCTGAGGAGCCGATATACTGGCATGGGTGGACAGTATTGCAGTCTTCAATATCGTCGATACACTGGCATGGGCGGACAGTATTGCAGTCTTCAATATCGTCGATACACTGGCATGGGCGGACAGTATTGCAGTCTTCAATATCGTAAAAAATGAACCAACCCTACTATGTCTCCAGAAATAATGTATTCTAAGGAAATGACTGGATAATATATATCTCCATATATATATTTGTATATGCATATATACATATATACACACACACATATGGAGAGAGGAAAGAGTCTTTTAACGTTTTATCTATGACTTTTCTATTTTTCCTACAATAATTTTTCTGGATGTCTTTTTTTTTTTTTTTTTTTTTTTTTTTAGTTCCAGAATTAACGAAATTGAACACCCTTATTTTCCTCTATAATGATTGTGTTTCTTCTTGCCTGGGCCAAGCCCTGACTTTAACTTTAATGATGCCTTCTGGTACTCCCTGAGCAAAGAGAACCTAGGCAGTGCTTCTTAAACAGGTCGTTTGTTACTTTGCTGCTACTGTTAAATGTCAAAGAAATCCGAACTTATGGGCCCTTATCATTAGTGTGTCTGGAGCACTTCAGAGAATTTGCTGTTTTTCTTTTCAGGACCCCACCACCAACATCTAGAAATCGTGGGGAGTTTCTCTATATATCCTCTCTTGAGTTAACAGTCTCTCAAAAGTACTTTTAAGTTTAAGGGCGAACCAGCCCTGTGCAGAGCCCGGAACTTAAACTATCTGAAGGACAAGTGGGAGAGGAAGGGTGTCAAAACTTAGAACCGGGGGTGGGTGGGCGGGGGAAGAAATTTTCTGCATCTCCTAGACTGTCTAAGGTTGGGAATTCCACAGGAAAAATGGGCAAAGACAGATATCTACAAGGCTGACAAGAGGCACAAGTTGCCTTGATCAAACCCCCTCTAGTCGACCCTCGGGAAACAGTTCCGGGTCCTGCCGTCTTTGGGAGGTGACTTTGCTCTTGCCAAAATTGGTTAATAAGTAACCCACACACGCTAAGTGCTCTAGATGGAAGCACCTACCTAACTTATTCCGGGAAACCCGAACTCCTATAGTCTAACAGGCGCCCCCCTCTGGAGAAATAGGGGCTACCCCAAACCACCTGTTCTCGGGCAGATGAAAACCAGAACGGTGCTCTGGCCGCATCTGCCCTTTGGACTGCGTCGTCACGGCCTGCTTTTTCAGTATCGCTGGGCGAAATCTGGGTCTTACACTTGGAGCCCATGAACACTTCACAGCTAGTCACGACACCACGATTTCCAGGCAGTCTTTAGCCTTCCCGGGTTAGCTTTAGGCTCCACTCTTTTGTGGTCAATGGCCAGCCCGGTCGCCCTTAAGGGTTTGCCACCCCTGAACTTTCCGTAGAGACGAGGTGACCGGCCCCCGGCCACCGCCCGGGTTGTGAGCCCCCCATACGCGTCGAGCTCGCCGCCACCGGACCTTTGGACCCTCTCGCAGATCTCCTGGCTTTCGAGAACTTTGCCTCCACTCTCTCGGCTCAGATTCGCTGGGGATAAGATCTGAGCAATGCGCCCTGGGCCACAAGCAGCCTCGGAGGCGGGCTTAGGAACAACTTTCCCTCCGCCTTCTAACCGCAAGCCCCGGGTGGGGCGGCCTAGCCGGGTCCCGGTCGCCGTCCTGCCCCAGCGGGGATCCCGGACCCGAACCTGCCTAAAGGCCAGCGTGGAAGGCCCCGCGAGCGGCGAGAGGGGCTTCCTTCCCCCGCTGGAGCCCCACCAGATGTTAGAGGCGCAACAATAGTGGAACCGCAGAGAAACAAAAGGCCATTCACCGGGTTACTTGAGAATGGCTCTGTCGCCCTGTCTCTGCAGGGAAGACTTGCAGAGGGTCTGAAAGGGGGCTGGAAGAGATCTGAGTGGTCTAGAGCCTCTGCCACGCTCCTGGAGGCGGGAACCGCTCGTTACCACTAACCACTCCGTCCTGAGGGTCCAGTGGTGGGGAGGAGAAATCAAGGGAAAGTTTAGTTTTCACCTTCTCTGGTGCAGGAAAGGGAGGGGCAACGGTTCCAGATGTTTGACAATTGCTGGTCCAAAAGTTGAGCAAAATTGATTTATTCTTAATACCCTCCCTTCATGAGGCACCGGTAGCCGGGGAGGACAAACCGAGGCTGTGCGCTGTAGCCCTCCCTCCACAGCCCCAGCCGAGCCTGCTCTGGGATCCAGGAGCCCAGGAGCGTCCCCCAGCTCAGACGCACTTTGGTAAAAGTTTCTCTTCCCGCCGCTTCAGGCCGACGCGCACCCCCACCCGCATCTGAGATTCAGAAGGGGTTCCGGGTGAGATCTGCACCCTGAAAGGGGGCGGGAGGGGGTGTATTTTAGATCAAAGCCACAGACCCCTGGGTGGGAACTGGACTCACATTCCAGCCCGGGAAGTGCGTTCCCGGAGGCAGAGAGAAGCCAAGCAGCCCGCACTGGCTAAACCAGACTCCAACCCCGGAAGCTCGCGGAAGAGGGTGAGGACTGGGGTCCGCACGATTGATCCTCCCTAGGTGCGTCCCGCACCTCGGCCCTCCTGGGCACAATCAGGAGCTGCGACTGCGCCTCCTCACCACTCTTGCTTAGAAGGATCTCTTACCGTGGGGCTTTAACCTTCTGCCTAGGGCCCTGCGGGCTTCCTTCACGCCGGCAGCAGCTTCTGGAGCAGGAGAAAAAGAGTGAACTCCTCCAGCCGGAGCAGCGATGCTTGCAAATTCACGCGAGGGGTTTCAGGCCAGCACGCGTGACTCCAGATGCTGCGGCCACGGCTCTGATGCGGCCCCCACATGCACCCAGCGCGCCGCGCAGCTCTCCCGGGCGCCACTGCAACTCACCGGCTCAGAGCGGAGTCCCCTGGTGGCCTTCTCTGGAAAGGCAGCTACGCCGGGGCAAGAGGAGTCGTGTTGCCTTTGAGGATCCTCTAATCTCCACAAGGGCCTGAGACAAGGAGCAGTCTAAGTCTCTCTCTCCACTTAGATCCGCCGCCCAGTGTAGCTAGAAAGATGTCAGAGTAGAAAAGATGCTGTCCCGGTTGGTCTTTGTTAACTTGACACAACCTTGGTATATTAGGAGGAGGGAATTTTGATTGAAAAAACACCCTCATAAGATAGCCTATTAATAAGTTTGTCCAACATTTTCTTGATTAATGATTGGTGGGGACACCCAGCCGACTGTGGGTGTCACCAGTGTTGGGCAGGTAGTCCCGGTGTGTATAACAAAGTGCCTTGCGTGGATCTGCAAGCGTCGCTGCTCCAGCTGGAGGAGCTCGCTCTTTTTCTCCCGTTCCAGAAGCTGCTGCCTGTGTGAAGGAAGCCAGCAAGGCCCTAGGCAGAAGGTTAAAACCCCATGAGAGTAAGCCAGTGAGCAGCGTTCCTCTATGGCTTCTGCTTCAGTTCCTGATTCCGGGTAATTGCCTTGAGTTCCTGTTCTGACTTCCCTTGATGGTGGACTGTGCATAAGCCACATAAACCCTTGCCTCCTCAAGTTGCTTTTGGTCTTGCTGCTTTTATCACGGCATCAGACACCCCACCCGAAAGTCCACAAAATGCTTTTATCAAGGCACCCAGAAAGAGCCAACGGACTTAAGCCTCTCCAAAATTTTCTACCAGTTGTAAAATGCCGTGGACACTTTTGAAAGAATGAACATGGATCAGGCGGAATTTAGGAGAGACATTTCCATCCCCCACTTCTATTAGCCTTTCCATCACAAACGTCTCTCTGTATGTGATGTCCTTCTCGGGTCACGCCAATGCTGGGAAAACTCCTGCCATGGTGCTTAGGGGCCTTAGCTCTTGTGGTGCCCTCTGCCCGGGACAGCCTTCTGAACTGCTCCGTCACCCCCGGCTCAGAGACCACCCTTTTTGCTCTTTACTGAGGCCTTCCCTTCGGACCCCATTCATCTCCCTCAACACGTCCCTACTCAGGTGTCCCGCTCCAGTTTTCTCTATGAAATGCGTCGCCATAGAACACACCAAATACTGCTTTTTGCTCATTCCCCATATTAGTTTTCTATGGTGGAAAAAGCTAGAAACTTAAAAGCTAAAAAGGCTAGAGACAAAGCGGGCAGGGGTGGGAGATGATAGAAGAGTTATCAGCACCTGCTGCCTTTCCAGAGGACCCAGAGTGTGTTCCATTACCCACTGCCAGCAGCTCGCAATCACCTGTAACTCCAGTTTCAGCCGCTCAAACATGCCCTGTGACCTCCACAGGCACCTGAATGCACACGGTGCACATAAACTCATGCAGGCACATATACGTGAACACTTGTAATGAATAAAAAAGCAGTGCGCACGGTCCAGCCAGGCTTCTCTCTCCATCTAAAGGTCAGCTCAATGCCATCTGCCACTGAATTCCCCTTTGGCATGCAATATGATATAGCCACAGGTTATAAACATACGCTAGGTAATTGGCAGGCACTCTTGTGTCCATAAATGCTAATTCACTTTATCTTAGTAGAAGAAATGTAAACAGGGATTTTTATCTATCTTGTTCTTTGCTGTGTACCTAGACTATTCACTTAATGTTCAGGACTGAGTTCTCAAAATGCATATGTCCACGTCCTAACTCTCAAGAGGATGTATTTAGAGATAAGGCTTTGAGGACTGAAGGAATCCTGAGGACTGGTAAGCCTCTAATATCAGATTAGTGGCAGAGAAAGGAAGACCAAGAGGAAGATTACAGGGCAGGAGAGGAAGTGGTGGAGAGCAGAGAGAGCAAGAGAATGTTTTCTCCACTAAGCAAAAGCACACAAGAAGGCAGCCCTCGGCAAGCCTCGAAGAAGCCCCTCACTAGGAAACAAGCCTGCTGCCTTCTATAGCCCAGCCTCCAAAGGTGATACCCTGGTATGTGGTTTCAGCCACCTGGTCCATGGCAGCAGACTAACATAACATCCAATAAATACTTGCTAAGTTAATCAGTGCAAAGACTACTTGACTGCGAATGCTGTAATATCTAATCTCTACCATGAACGGGAAATATTTGCTAAGCACTTTCCATGAAATATTTCATTCAGTTTCCACAAGATATCTAAATGCTAAGTACAGGTTAGTTAGGATAGGCTTTAAAATGAAGGTAACTTGCTTAAGATCAAGATTTAGGAGACAGTGTAGACACTCGTGGCAGTGTGACTTAAGCTAATGTTGTAACCCTCACATCTCCCTGCTATCATGGGGCGATGGGCAGTCCTGGATCTTGTCCTTATGGTGTTGTAATCGAGTAAGAATGACAAGAGAACACAAAGAAGAGTATGAGAAGTGTTATGATGGGTGGGGGAGGGAAATGACCACAGTCTATGGAGCTTGGAACATGGGAACTGAATAGACACAGTTGTGCAGATCTTAGGGGTGGGACAGTTGAGCCTAGCTCGAAAATGTAGGCATGGTCAGAATTAAGCAGAGATGGAGGAAGACAGAACACCCTGAACTTTGCACTGAATCTAGTTATAGAGTTCTATAGCAGTAATTTCAGCTACGTTGCTTTGTGCTCCCTGCCAGTTGTGCTTCCAGCTACCAGCCCAAGGAATCTTTGGATCTGGAGTAAAACACACACACACACACACACACACACACACACACACACAAGCTTATTTTTATGTGTCGTCTAGCTCAATGGTTGGGCACTTGCTATCCTAGGCCCAATTGACCACACCCCCAAAATCTCACATGCCTGGTTGACTTTATCCCCTGCAGCTCTCAATCTGATCCAGCTCTCCTAGCATCCTACGTCCCCTCCCTGTACCTTAGCCCACACAATTCTGAGTTCTACCCGGCTCCCTTTGCCCAGCCATTGGCCAGTGGCATCTTTATTGATCAATCAAAAACCAGTTGGGGACAAGGACCTTTAGCATTTGGACATGCAGATTCTTGGTTGAATCAAAGCATTAGAACCAATCCCTCAACAGAGTCCTAGTTGTGTAGCTAGATAATAAGGATGGGGATAACAAATGTTAGACTGAAGACCAAAGCAGAATTCACAAGTTTTGGAAACAGTTGTTAATGGGGAAAAGTTACATAACAACTGCTAAAAAGTCATCTGAAGACATAACTCAAAAGATGAGAAGTACAAGAGAAAAAAAACAACTTGCGAGGTAATGTCAAAGGACATTAGCTGTCATCTTCTAATTTTTAAAAATTTTATGCGTATGGGTGTTTTGAGGAAGTGTATATATGTGCACTGTGTATTTATGGTGCTCCTGGAGGATGGAAATATGTTTCAGTTCTCCTGGGACGGTTGTGAGCTGTCCTGTGGGTGTTGAGGGTTGACCCTGAATCCCCTGGAACAGCAGCCAATGCCCTTTACCACAAAAGGATTGCTCCAGCCTCTACTTTTGACATTTTAAAGGGATGATTTTCAGCCCATAATTTGGGGTTTAGAGTACAATTTGGTATACCTTAGACGTATAAGGTTTGAAAAGAGCAACTATTGGCGGTAACCTTTGGACACACGTTTTTGTTTTGTTCTGTTTTTGTTTTTGTTTTTGTTTTTTATTGTCAACTTGATACAATCTGGAGTCACTGGAAAGAAATCTCAATATTGTCTGGATCAGATTAGCCTGTGACAGTGTCTGTAAGAAATCATCTTGAACTGATAATTGATGTGGGAAGACACTGTCCACTATGGGCAGCACCATTCCTAGGTAGGTGGGTGGAGCCATATAAGAAAGCTAGCTGAGCATGAGCCAGTAAATGAGCTAGTAAACATCATTCCTCCATTGTTTCTTCTTTAGCTCCTGCTTCATCCTGCCTTAGCTTCCTTCAGTGAAGGACTATGATCTTCCTTCTTCCTTCTACAAGTTGATTTTGGTCATGGCATTTATCACAGCAACACAGAAGGGAAGCTAGAATAAAAAGCCTGAGTTCTACCATGTCCCTTTCATGGAGGAAGGAACTAGCCTGAGACTACACAACTAGTAAGACTGGGATGCCTGTAGTTGCTCCATGTGTCGTAACATGTGACGATGCCACAAATTCATATTTGTCTGAATTTACAACAAGGTCAGTTTTGGGGTTGCTTCAAAGAGTCCTCTCTAGGTTTTCCTGGAATATAACCAAAGGATTTGATACAGGAAGAGGACTCATGAATCTTAACTGTAAGGTCTTCCAGGGAAAGAAGTACCAGTGTAAGATCCGAAAGAAAAATGAGGGGCCCCCCAGCACCCCACGCCTTGGAAAGCGACACCCAAATCACTCGCAAGAAACGGTCTTGATGCAACATCAAGAGGATTTTTATTCCAGAGGCTCTGGGGTTCACAGCCATACACCATGCAAGGGTAGGGGACTGTGAGCCACGAGTGCAGAATCGGGACAGCTTTTATAGGTTTACAACAAAACCTGCATATCACAAACCAATCATTCCTTAGCATCGAGAGCCCGCGCAGTGCAAGCCAATTGATATGTACCACTCCGTAGCTTCTAAGCCAATCAGTTTAAATTATCCAAACCCTTGCTCTGAGAACCAATCAGTTTTCTATAGAAGCCAGATAGCAACTAGTTAGCTCATTTCCGCTTATGGGGCCTGGGTCACGTACGCATTTCCTGTTATGAGGCCAGGATTACATCCAGGCACTTGGGGACCTGAGCACCCGCCAGCCCGTGCAGTGGCCCCACCGGCCCAGCAGCGCTCGCCCTCACCCCAGCTGCTCTGCGGAGGCCTGCAGCTCGCAGCAGGACAGGATTACATAGTAGGCACTTGGGGAACTGAGCACCCACCAGGCGCGAGCCCTGCAGCCCCATGCGGTGACCCCGCCAGCCCAGCTGTGCTCACCCTCGCCCCAGCTGCTCCACAGAGGCGAGACGGGAAAGGACGATGAGAACCTTCCCAGGCCTGCGGCTCACAGCAGGCGGGTGTGACGTGTGCACTCCTGGGCTAACAAAGAGTGGGCTAAACTTCTGCTTTTGGGGGGTCATTTAAGAGTTAGGCATGGGGGATTTTTAGCCTGTAATTCTCATCCGTTCACCAGATTCACCCATCTGAAAGATTCCAGAGAGACAAGGTGGTGTGGCAACGAAGAGTTCACCTTCCAGAGCCAGAGCCCCAGAGTTGTGAGTCGGACCTGGCTGAATCTTGGTGACCCGAGGTTGTAAGTTGGGATAGTCATATAGGCAGCTGTGTGGACGGATCAGAGATGCACATAACATGCTCAGCAAGCACCTGCCGCCTGAGAAGTGCTCAAGACTTGCCACCAGCCGGTCTTCTCAGCACAGCTCTCACACCCGCAGTCCCTCCCTCCTGGCGGTGAGATGTTCTAATCCATGTTTGATGCACACTGTATCCAGAAGCTTCACTGTCTCTTGGGATGCCTTCTTCTGCAACTCATGACAAAAAAAAAAGAGCATTTTCAAATAGTCTGGTGCATGTTCAATAAACTTCAAGTGCCTTGTCCCAGTCAGCACATGATAATCTATACCGTTCCCAACTTAACACGTTTTTAATTGGAATGACGGGCTTGTACCACTTCAATGGTGTATGAGTAAAGTCTGAGAAAGATTCTGTTACCAAACTGCTTCCTTTTAGCTTCCCCTCAAAGAGCAAAAGATATTGGGAAGGTCTCACCATGGCAACCTCCCAACAGTCAGATGACCGCACAGGAAAGTAAAGAGCAAGCTTGCTTCGCCTCTCACTAGAATGGACCCGTGGCCAAACTGCTTGAACAGCCGTGTTTATCGTGTATTTATTGGCTTATAATTTGTGTTCCAAGTATACTAACTATAGTTGTAAATAACAAACAGCAAGCCTTCTTGAGAACTTTTAGTTCAAACAAAGAGAGTTCACAAATCTAGGTGAATACCTAGCATGTATTCAACCGCAAGGCCACACCCACTCCTTATCCTCACTCATTCTGTTTTCAAGACCCTTGGTGACTCACAGGACTCACGAGATTAATCTCTGTTTTACGGGAGCCTCTGTGAGGACAGAATTTATGGTGATGAACGGTGGGTCACAGAAATAAGTGTGCACGCCTCCTCCTAAGCATGGAAGTAATGGCTATTCAAACATGAAGTCACCCACGGTTATCATCATGGTTTGAAATGACTTAAAAGGACCTACTGTATATTACTGAAAGCATGCTTTCTGCCAGCACCTTTGTTAACTTTTAAAGATGACACCAGATCTGCAGCAATTTTCTCTAAACTCCGGATTACACCAATCACATTCCCAGAAGTATAATCAAGCAGAGACAGGTCAGAGTTGGGAGCTAGGAAAACTGTGGGACCCACAGCAAAGACAGCTGCTAAGGTGGAGCACTAATGATGGGCAGTTAAAGACCCTTCCTTTCTACAGGATCGTGTGAATGCTCTTCCAAAACCAGGTTTCAAATAATCAAAATAAGATTTCGCCTTGTGCTCACAGAATCACTGTTCGTGATGATTCCATGCTACTTTGAATCTCCCTACCAGACTCCTTGTATTTCTTTTTATAAAGATTTTGAATCTTTAGTGAGTGACTTTTCCTAAGATACAAGCCTGATGCTTTTCTCATAGTACATTGTTGGTTTGCCTCGGTGTCTAGAATAACGGAGAAGGGTTCTCTTGTCAAGTCCATTGACTGAGTTAAAAGCGCAAGGAGAGATGCTTGCCGAGGGAACTAATCACAACTAAAGACAGCCTAGCCTGGTCCTCCAAATTTATTTCTAGAATGTGGCCTTACCACCTTTCACAAAAGGGACAATCAGACTGCCATATGCTCAATGGGTTTGGGAAGCCATGCTCTCCAAGCCATTAATATGGAAAAACAGGGAGAAAGAGAAGCAGCGATTATATTGTATATACGTCTAACTTAACAGAATGCTCCTTAATCCTCCAAGTAGGAAAGTTGTGAGGGTCTCAAATACACTTCCTCAACTTGATAAAAGAGCTGTATTGTTTTTGTGGTCAATGCCCACGGCCACTACCGACGGCTCAGCCATCCTCTCCCAACCACCTTGCACTGCAAACAGAAAAGTCTCGCTGCTCCTTAGCTCTCCTGTGTGCCGCGGCCATTGGGAAGGAATGAAGGAAGTATCCTTCTCTGCTGTCCGAAGGAAGGTGGCTTTCGATGAACTGGGAACTTCTCTGAACCACCCTCTTCCGTCCTGGAATAAAAAATAAACAAGATGGTCTCCTTCACATCATGATTAAGGCAAGAGAAGGAATAAGCTGGGATTGTCCTATCTCCTTCCATCTGTTCCATCTACTCAAGCCCCCGTAGTTTCTCGAGATTTCAACTTGAGATATTGATATTGATCCACTGTTCAGTATCAGTTTCCTCAAAGGAAGATGCCCCGCCACGGAGAAAGCCCCTCGGGTTGAACTCGGGTGTGGGATTTCCATGTGGATGGTGTTCTGTGTCCAGCAATGCTTTGCTTTGGGTATTCATGGTTCTGAAACACTTCTCTGAGGGGGAAAAATCTTTTAGAAAATATTCTTGGGAAAGTTCCAGTTGATTTTGTTCTAATTATTACTACCCAATACTCAGTAATCTCTGAAGAGACCAACCTTCTCCTTCTCTCTCTCTCTCTCTCTCTCTCTCTCTCTCTCTCTTTCTCTCTCTCTCTCTCCTTCCTCTTCTCTCTTCTCCCTCTTCCCATTTTCACTGTCTTATTCCTATGAGAATTTTTGACAGCTACATAATGCATCACCATTTCAATTCTCTCTGTTTTTTTTTAAGTGAATAGAATCACATCTTCCTCCTTCCCCCCCCCTTTTTCCTCCCATTTCTTTTCTGTTTTCCAGCAAACGCTACCCATCTTCTCATTTAAAGTTTCTCAGCACTGCTGCTCAGACTCTTAGTGCCGAAAACCCAAGGGAACTCATGCTCGCCGTGAGTGTCCCAGGTTTGAAAGGGCTCTTCAGTCTCACACACCCAAGGAAATGGGTGCCATTCTCACAGCTTGTTAGTGACACTGTGCTCCAATCTCTGGGTTCCTAATCTAGGCACTCTTCTTGTTCTGTGACTGGGTTTTCTATGTCCCTGTTAGCCAGTAATTACAGCTGTCACCTGAATATCTTCCTCCCTTACTACCCCCACCCCTACTCCAGTGCCTCCCCAACCCAAGGCTACAGTTCATCCAGTCTTCTTAGTTAATGACTTAGGAGTGTGGTGTAATCTTCCTTTAAAAACTCCTTCCTCGGAGAGGCTTGTTTGCCTGCCACGCCTCTTTTACACGCTCTTCCATTTCCCCATTCCTTAGTTGATTTTTGAAAGAACTCCTTGGTACTTACTTCCTTTCCTTTCAGTCCCAAGCAGCTTAGCTGAATTGTGCCCAGCCCTATCAACAGAACCATTCAGCTGAGCCTAGGACTCTTGGGCAATAAAATCTAAATGGATCAGTTCACTTTGACAGTAAAACTCTGGTTCTGCTTGAATTGCTAAATTTTGTTTGTTTGATGATCGGCTCATAAGAAGCACCCAACGTGTTTGCCTGACTAGACTTAACCAGCAGATAAATTAATATCTCCCACCAGAGACTTGACCAAATAGACTTAGTATAGCCTGACAATGAAACACAAAGAAGCTTTAAAAAACCCTGAAGAGTCACCTGAAGGTATATGTGAAGCATATACCTGTGGGAGAAGCACTGCTTAGCCGGGCGGTGGTGGCACACGCCTTTAATCCCAGCACTTGGGAGGCAGAGGCAGGTGGATTTCTGAGTTCGTGGCCAGCCTGGTCTACATTGTGAGGACAGCCAGGGCTACACAGAGAAACCCTGTCTTGAAAAAAACCAAAAAAAAAAAAAAAAAAAAAAAAAAAAAAAAAAAAAAAGCACTGCTGGAGCCCAGGAATCTGAGACCACAGTGAGATTCTGGTATGCTTTGAGTCTACATTGTCCCTCTTGGGCTCAGGCGTTTGATCACCTAGTTCCCAGAATGCAGTGCTCCATGGGGCCTGGTTGGCAGAAGTTGGTCCCCAGGGCTGGGTTCTACTTGTTCCAGGCTCTGGCCTGCTTTCTCTGCTTCCTGTTCGCTGGGCTCTGATGACCCTTCGCGGCACACTCCCCTCAGCGCAGAGCCACGGTCCCATGCCTCCCCAGCCCACCTCGGCCACTCCGCACTTAGGCTGTCCACTAACAGTGATTAAAGTAACCAAGGCAGACCCAGTGTTAAAGCAATTGGTTAATAACTAACTAACGCAAACACAAGGGGCTGGAGAGGTGATGCAGCAGGTAGGAACACTTGCTGTTCTTCCAGAGGACCCAGGATCACATCAGGGCACACATATAGAGCTCAGAACCATCTATAGCTATAGTTCCAGGGGGGATCTGTGGGCATAACACACATTACACACACACACACACACACACACACACACATATACATGCACAAGCACACACATGCACACCACCAGTAAATCTTAAAATAAAAGTACATAACTTAAAACCAAAAGAAAAACAACAAAAAACAGAACAATAAATAAAAGCCTAGTGAGATGATAGTTAAGGAGAAAATGCATGTTATTAATCAGCATGTATTGTAGGAACCCAGTTTTGATATTTTAAAATGCTACACTGTTACTACACAGAAAAGGATAAGCACATATATCATATCGATAAAAGTTTTTTTTTTTTCCCCAAGAGTATTTTACTTCTTTATCTAAAAGACTTTCAGTTAGGGTCAGTGAGATGGTTCAGGAGATAATGGCACTTGCCACCAGTCTGATGGCCTGATGATGTGGACCCCATGTGGTAATGGAGAGAACCAGCTCCTGTAACTTGTCCTTTGATCTCCACATAGTATTGAACGTGTGCGTGAATACTTGTGTGAGTAAAAAGTGTAGTTAAAACGTTCGAAAACGTTCAGTTATACTTTTATATTAATTAATTTTAAAGTAACTGAGGGGCAGATCCTGTGTCGAAGTAATTAATTAGTTAGTTAATTAACTAACAAAACCACAAGGGGCTGGAGAGGAGACTCAGCAGTTAGGAATACTCGCTGTTCTTCCAGAGGCCCCGGGATCAGACCAGAGCACACATGTACAGCTCAGAACTTTTCAGTGGTCCAAAACACCTAGTGCGAGCCACGCTGGCGTGACATTTCTTGCTTCTTTTCCTAAAGCCCAGGCACATGGAGACCCTGGAAAGGGCATATGGGACCAGGGTGACACAGACAGGCTTTGTTATGTGAGTCCCTCCATTGTTCCAAAGAGCTCTGTTTTGAAGCCCAGCGCAGGCTGTGCTCAGTGATTCTGCTGGCACTGCGCGGGTGGTGGATAAATGCTGCCTCTCCACCGTGGTGCGACTGCGGGGGCTGAGTCGGGTTTCTGCTGCTCTGATAGAACACCAGGACCGCAAGTAGCTTGGGGAGGAGCTTTTTTGTTTGTTTGTTTTTTGTTTTTTGTTTGCATTTCCAGGAAACCTTCTATCCCTGGGGACGTGAGGGCAAGAACTCACGCCAGGCAGAAATCTGAGGCAGAAACGCAAGCAGAAACCGTGGAGGAATGCTGCTTACAGGTTTGCCTCTCCTGACTAACTCAGCCTGCTTGCGTATAGCTCTCAGGACCACCAACCCGGAAGTGGTACTGCTAATAGAGAGCTGGGCCCTTCCACACCACCCATCGAAAAAAATGTACCACAGGCGGGGCCGGAAGCCAATCTTGTGGGGGTATTTTCTCAATCGAGGTTGTTTCCAAAATGACTCTAGCTTGTGTCAAGTTGATATAAAACTACACAGCGCCGGGCGTGGTGGCACATGCCTTTAATCCCAGCACTTGGGAGGCAGAGACAGGTGGATTTCTGAGTTCGAGGCCAGCCTGGTCTACAGAGTGAGTTCCAGGACAGCCAGGGCTACACAGAGAAACCCTGTCTCGAAAAAACAAAACAAAACAACAACAACAAAACTACACAGCACAGGGGTCTTTCTAGGTCACACTCTTCTTAAGCAGAGACTTGTGAAGCACTCTTTTTGCCCCCCCCCCTACCCGAGGCAGAGGCCTCTCACTTTGTCTTAGTGACTGGTGTTTGCCAGTAACCCCTCCCTATAACCTCTCCTGGCAGGAACATGCCCCCACAGACCATACAATGCAGCAAGCTACACCCCTCCTCCCCACTTTCAACCCGTCATAATTCAGATGGGAGCAGCTGACGGAGCCCTCCCTTCTGGGAATTTATACTTGAGTTCACCGCTGAGATATCACCAACCGAGAGAGATGCATGCTGGGGCTCTTGCATCATTCTCATAGAAGTCCACTAGTATGGGAACAGAAAAGAAGATGACACAGAGGGGACACCAAGAGAAACCATTGATGATATTGTTGGAGCCTCTTTATCCAATAGCGCCTGGAAACAGAACCCAAAGCCAAGTATCCTGTTGTTTTAAGCTACTCCGAGTAGGATGCCTTTAGTTCCCTATACTGAGCTTTAATACAATTATCCTGTAGGAGAAACCTTAAAACCATTAAGAGTTGGAAAGATGCCTGTCCTAAAGGCCTTCTGCCTTCACGTCTAGTTCTAAGGGCTTTATTATTTATTTATTTATTTATTTATTTATTCATTCATTCATTCATTCTTTTTTTTTTTTTTTTTTTTTTTTTTTTTTTTTAGACAGGGTTTCTCTGTGTAGCGCCGGCTGTCCTGGAACTCACTCTGTAGACCAGGCTGGCCTCGAACTCAGAAATCCACCTGCCTCTACCTCCCAAGTGCTGGGATTACAGGTGTGCGCCACCACGCCCAGCACTCTAAGGGCTTTATTGAGAGAGGGTATAGTACCAATGCTTATTGAGCATTGTGTGCCAGGGTCTGTGCTGGCATTGTCATATACAATCTAATCTTCCTAGTGATTTTGGATGGTAAGTATAGTACCGAGTTTTTGGAGTTTTGGAAATTTGCTCAAGGTTCACCGTGTAGTTCTTTGGTGCTGAACTCATGACTTTGTGTCTTCTCACACCCAGCAGCTCTTTATGACTGTTATGAGTGTTTGGGGAGTAGGGCTTGGTGGAGCAAACATCTTTGGTGTTCTGTTGACAGCTCCGAATACGTCTCTGGCTCCCATGCATCTATGACATGGCTGGCTTCCAAGATCGCAAGTGCGCGTCGGGCATCACCTCACTGTCTGTTACCAGACTGTTTCCACAGCTGCAGGAGCTTGTTCGCTGCAGGGGCAAGCACGGTGTCTGCCTCAGTGAGGGAGGCTAACACCCCCAGGGACAGTCGAGTGGAAATCGGAGTCTCTAAGTAAACAAGGATCTTTATGTTTCTTAAAGACCAAAGTGAAATGAGCTCCGCTCGCATGGGGTGGCCGCTTGCCAAGTTCATGCATGACAAAGTCACTCAGGCAAAACCCCTCAAACCGCCCTCTGTGTTCCAGGCAGCCTTCTCTCTCTTTTCCAGTTCCTAGAACCACTTCCCAGATAAACAACCTGCCCTCTAATCATCAGCGTTCAGGTTGAGTTGCTGTGGCATCCGAATCAACAGTCTTGAGAGTCGTGTGCCCTGCCCTGAGGAGGAGAAGGCTGTTGCTGTGAGACCTATCAGGAATCAAGCCCAGGCCAGCTGCAAACTGGAGACCCTTCTAAGAAATACTCCCCACACAGAACTTCCCTGGAGAAAATACGGAGTGTGGATTAAACCCACCTGGAAGGAAACAGAACAATGTCGACTGTTTTCTTCTTCCCTGGTTTACCCTATTCAACAGTCTTGGCCGGCCAGCCCCTCAAGGGCTCTCAATTCCTGTGAGTACATAGAAGGACCGTGTTCCTCTTGAAGTTAGACAGAAGACAATTAGTTGTCACCATCCACCTAGAAGGAAGAATGGTAGCTTAGGGTATGGCCAATGCAATTGCGATGGTTGGTCTTGGATGTCAACTTGACTGTAGTTTGGTTCTGGGGAAATGCATCTCCGAAGGGGATGTTTCCAGGGGTGACGGATACATTGGCAAGTGACCTGGGGGAAAGAGAGGAAAGACATGTCCTGCACGTGGATGGCACCGTCCCAGGGGCTGGAGGCTTAGACAGGAGTTGGAAGAAGGCGACCTGCATGTGAACTGCAAGCGTGATTCTTTCCTGAGTATGTGTGTGTGTGTGTGTGTGTGTGTGTGTGTGTGCGCGCGCACACGCGCCTACTGCTATCGTCCATCGCCATCGCACTCGTTTCTTTCCCCTATCAAGGCCCAATGCCAGCAGTTCTCCAGAGAGCTTCCTGGCAGTCAGCCCTGGACTCGGATGGTTGAAGTGTCTAGCGTTCTCTGCTTTTCCAGAATGTTGTTAGGAGTTATTGGATTACCCAGTCCTTATTAGGCAAGCCAATTCAATAACTCCGTTTTTATAACACATATTTTATCAGTTCTGTTCCTCTGGAGAACCCCATTTTATACAATGGAGGAATGCTTTCTAAGCAGCTAGGTGACTTGGTTTGCTAGTTATTTTTTGTACTAGAAACAAACCCTTATGATGGGTGATTTCATGTGTCAGCTTGACGGAGTTAGGCGTTGCTCAGATAGCTGGTTAAATAATAACTCTGGATGTGTCTGCTATGAGGATAGCTCAGGAAGAGGTAGCACTTGAATCAGTCTCTGATCCAAATATGTAAGGGCATTATAACAGAGAGATAAAACGAGTCTATAGAGAGATTTGTTCTTTCTTCTGGTGCTGGAATGTTCTATTTCCCACATCCTCGTATGTCAGAGCATTGGATTCTTAGGCGTATGTACTGTGGGATTTATACCAACTGCATCTCCATCCCTACCAAGCACATCCTTCAGTAGCCATTTGCCTGAAACATAGCACAATCTTTTCTAGATCTCCAGCATGAAAAATGGCAGATCGATTTATTCAGCCTCTGGAAACACGTTTCTCAATTTCTATAATTTCCACAATAAACCCCCCTCTAAAGCTATCTAGAGATTATCTCTTACTGGTTCTTCTGTGTAGCGCCATGACTAATTTGCCTCCCCAACTCAGTGGCTTAAAGTGCGAACTATGTGACATGCCCATCTTCATATCGTGATGGAAGTGGGAACAGGGCTCTGCTCCAGCAGATCCTATCTGGAATTTAACTTCAAATGGTCACCGTTGAACAGCAAGGAAGAGGAAGCGCTCACACTCTCCAACTGGCTCTTGGCTCTCCCATCGTTGGCCAGAGTCATGTCATGATGAGTTCTACTGTAAGGGGAAGTACAATCTAACTTCCAGGTTGAGAAAAGAAGAAAGCTGAGTGTCTTACTGTTCTACTGCTAGTAAAGAGACACCATGGCCATGACAGTTCTTATAAAAGAGAGCATTTAATTGAGGCTTGCTTATAGTTTCAGGGATTTAGCCCATTATTGTCATGGAGGGGAACATGGCAGTATGCAGGCAGACATTGTTCTGGAAAAGCTGCTCAGAGTTCTACATCCGGATCCGCAGGCAGCAGGAAGAGAGAGAGAGAGAGAGAGAGAGAGAGAGAGAGAGAGAGAGAGCGCTGGCTTGGACTTTTTTTTTTTTTTTTTTTTTTGGTTTTTCGAGACAGGGTTTCTCTGTGTAGTCCTGGCTGTCCTGAAACTTGCTCTGTTGACCAGGCTGGCCTCAAACTCAGAAATCCGCCTGCCTCTGCCTCCCAAGTGCTGGGATTACAGGCGTGCGCCACCACGCCCGGCTATGGCTTGGACTTTTGAATCTTCAAAGTCCACCTGCTGTGACTCACTTCCTCCAACAAGGCCACACCGAGTCCAATGAGGCTGGCCACACCTTTCAAGTGGTGCCACTTCACAATGACTAAGTATTCAAATATATGACCGTATGAGGGTCATTTTTACTAAAACTACCATAATAAATGCTTGTGTAAGCGGCTAGCACGTTGGTGCAGCCGTGTCATCTATACTCCCGTGTTCTGTTTACCCTGGCTCTATGCGCTTAAAGAGGCTGTTATAAAGGTTAAATTAAAAAGAAAAAAAAGCCGGGCGTGGTGGCGCACGCCTGTAATCCCAGCACTTGGGAGGCAGAGGCAGGTGGATTTCTGAGTTCGAGGCCAGCCTGGTCTACAGAGTGAGTTCCAGGACAGCCAGGACTACACAGAGAAACCCTGTCTCAAAAAACCAAAAAAAAAAAAAAAAAAAAAAAAAAAAAAGAAAAAAAAAAAAGAAAAAAA